>JAZAYU010001064.1:0-94936 GCA_038501625.1 Corbicula japonica | reverse complement strand
GATCCAAGCTGTGGTCGAATGGCAGTAACCAGCAGTAAAAACATATGAAACTGCTTTGATGCCATGCTTTTTTTTCTATGAAACTTTAACGTTATATACACATTAGGCATTAGAATTTTGTGATTTAACAAGTGCAGATATTCATTATTTTCCTTGCTAATATTGTTAATAGGTCCAACGCCATTTGGGTTTAACAGTCGGCGAAGGTGAAGAAGCTTCCGTTGCCGACGGCAAGCCTTTCAGGCAATGCCACCCTTCAACATAGTCGTATTTTTACACCGACACTAACGCTGCCAGCTCCGCACCTTACTCGTTCTGCACAAATACATTCCGACTAATTTTTGTATATGACTATCCCCTCTCAACCACAAGTTACCGCTTCTCGATCCCAGCTGTCGTCGAATGGCAGTAACCAGCAGTAAAAACATATGAAATTGCTTTGATGCCATGCTTTTTTTATATGAAATTTCGCGTTATATACACATTCAGCATAAGAACTTTGTGATTAAACAAGCGCAGATATTCTTTCTTTTCCTAGCTTACATTGTTAATAAGTCCAACGCCTTCTGTGTTTAACAGCCGGTGAATTTGAAACAGTTTCCGTTGCCGACGGCAAGTCTTTCAGGCAATGCCACCCTTCACCAGAGTCGTATTTTTACACGGGAACAAACGCTGCGAGCTCCGCCCCTGACTCCTTGTGCAAAAAAACCTTCCGACTAATTTTAGGATATGACTATCCCCTCTCAACCACAAGTTACCGCTTCTCGATCCAAGCTGTGGTCGAATGGCAGTAACCAGCAGTATAAACATATAGAATTGCTTTGGTGCCATGCTTTTTTCTATGAAAATTTCGCGTTATATACACACTAGGCATTAGAAATTTGTGATTTAACAAGTGCAGATATTCATTATTTACCTTGCTAACATTGTTAATCAGTCCAACGCCATCTGGATTTAACAGTCGGTGAAGTTGAAACAGTTTCCGTTGCCGACGGCAAGCCTTTCAGGCAATACCACCCTTCAACAGAGTCGTATTTTTATACCGACACTAACGCTGCCAGCTACGCACCTGACTCGTTGTGCAAAAAAAACATTCCGACTAAGTTTAGTAGATGACTATCCCCTCTCAACCACAAGTTACCGCTTCTCGATCCAAGCTGTCGTCGAATGGCAGTAACCAGCAGTAAAAACATATACTACCAACAGTAACACTTGTATTACTGCTGTTCCTCAAGCAGTGTTACTGATGTAACTGCCGGCAGTGGTACTGGTGTTAGTCCCATATGTAGTCCCAGCAGTTACTGCTGTTACTGCCAGCAGTGTTACAGCAGTGTTACTGCTGTAACACTGCCAGCAGTGTTACAGCAGTGTTACTGCTGTTACTGCCAGCAGTGTTACAGCAGTGTTACTGCTGTTACTGCTGTTACTGCCAGCAGTGTTACAGCAGTGTTACTGCTGTTACTGCCAGCAGTGTTACAGCAGTGTTACTGCTGTTACTGCCAGCAGTGTTACTGCAGTGTTACTGCTGTTACTGCTGCACTGCTAACTTCCTGGCCATTAATTTCGCGCGAAAAAAACACGATCACAAAATGATCTTTTGAGCAATGTTTTGTTGTTGTTGTTATAATTTATGATTATGATCGTAAAACCGCATGCGATGTTTCATGTTTGCATTCACTCTCAACTCTCATGATTCCAACAAAAGTTGTGTATGCTGCATTTGGAAAAAAATGTTCGCATTTCACTATTCAGAAAATTCTAACATTCGCTATTATATTTTACTTGTCTGTTGTTACTTTACAATAAAGTTTGTTGTTGTTGTTGTTGTTGTTGTTGTTTGTTTGTTTTAAATCATAATTACCGCTGAATCAGCATAATTTCAAACAAGTTAGTATTTTATTTATCACGTACACTTGTGTCCGTTTAATACACGCAGAAAAAAAGCACGAAATGCAGTATTAACATTTCCTTTTTAAATAAGACTAAAATATGGTTTATTTAATACCTATATTTTCTGTATATTTTAAGACAATAAACGTTCAGTCTGTAAAAAATAGCGACATTGAAATTCTTATTACTATCTCTTCTTGAAATTCTTATTACTATCTCTTCTGTGTCTATCAATTCAGCAACACTTAGGTGATCCTTTAATTATTTTAATGAATATATTTTATAAAGGATTAATTGTAACTAGGCATGTTATGAAGTAATGTTTTCTCAGATCTGCAGTGGTGTAATGACGGACGTAGAGAGTATTCAGGGGGAGTAATCGTGTAAGACTTATTTTATAGAATCATCTATGTAGTTTGCAACAAACCTTGATATTCGTGTTAGTATAGGTACGCCTTGTAAGATTATATTTTAATAACTTGTTTGTGATGATAAGCTTAAATAAAAATCCAAGTCAGGTGTAAAGATCGAAAATGAAAATTGTTATGTCATAAAAGGAAGTATTTAATTAAATGGGATTAGCATGTAAAAATATCCGCACTGCAAACGAAAATTGACGTTTCTACCAACATTATGTTGGAAAACAGCCACAAAATTCCTCGCCCTATGTATGGCAGACATAATTTATGTTTTATCCCCTGACATGGTTATCAATTACATGTATGTTGAAATGCCAATTAAAATATAGGCACTGTCATAACTGAAGTGCACACGAAACACAAACATGCAAAATTAGACCCTTCTTACATTTATAACAGCAGGACAGCGGGAAAATGAAACATCAGAAGAACCCAGAGGCTGTAAAAAGACACATTTTACATTGTAAAAGCTGATTTAATATGGTCAAACGGATCAGATTTAATTTGGCAGAATGTATTGCTTTTTAACACTTGGTATTTTATCCTTTCTATTTTGATTATGTGTTTATATTTGCTGCAATAAGTTTTTTTTTCAGAAAACTTAAAAACCATGACTTAATTAATTGTAAAACACTGCGCAAATTAAATGAATAACAACACACAAATTAAGATTGTTACACTTGTTGATTAAAATGTAAACACAAGTGAGAATTTATTGACATGTGACGATTGAATTTGTGTTTGGATTTTGATTTAAAAAAGGAATTTTCAAACGGTTTTTAAGAAAACTGAAACTGTTTAGCATTAGAGGGAACATAGTGGATATGATTATTCCTTATAACATTCAATTCAATTCAAATGAGAGGAAAGTGTTTCATTTTGACAATGAAAATACACTACATTACAGGAACCACACTTTATTATTGGTCTTTTCGACTATCGATGTATACAATAGGAGATTTTTGCAAGTAAAATTGTGTTCGATCTTGAATTTCCTGGTCGCGTAAATAGATGACAGAAGAATTAAAATGTTGATTTTTCTCTTCATAATTGAAAGTTCTTGAAAAAAGAACGTAACAAGTTTTATAATACTTGCTCTTTTTTCATTTAATTACAAAGTAATAATTGTTTTTGGCACAATGGTCTGTGGGTAAGAATCTTTCCTGTATAGGGCCACTTTGTACCTAATGATCGGATTTACATTTACTTGTTATTGTTGTTTACTTTATACTATACTCATAAAAAGGCTTTCCAATGAAAGTAAGACAACCAACCAAGAATCGTATGACAAATAACACTTTCGGAATAAAATAGCACTCCACCAATCAATTGTCAAGTCATGAGTGGGCGTCCGAGTTTCAAGGTATATAATACCCGCCTCTCTAGTCTAACATCCAGTTGGTCATAGAAAAGAAAAGTGAAATGATGTTACTACATAATGCTTATTAAGACTGAATAAGAAAATACAAAAAATGGTAAGTCAACTTCAGTTTATATTTCGTTCATTAAAATAATAGTAAATGTTAAAATTGATTAATTGATTTTGAAATGAATCAACCCTGATTATACGACAATATATCTTCAATAATGTTTTAGAATGAGTTTAACATTTACGTGATTTGTTTCAGATTTTACTATTTGCATTAGAAAAAAACAGTTTATATTTCATTTTCTACTACTCAGTATAATTTTGTATCAGATTAATTTTTTTCCATAAACATAATATTATAATAAATGTCGTCTGTTACAATTGTGACGTCATTTGAAGGAATTTATTAACTTCTTAACTCATTTTCGCTTGGCGCGACTAGAATGTTTTGAAATGTTTATCAGTTTGACGGCTATATCCTGCCAAAACTCTTACGGGACCAGCATACAATTTGTTCGCGTTTTTAACTGTTTTAATCCTTATGTTACTAGAGTTGCATCTGCAGACAAATTTGAAAGATTCAACGCTCGGTATATCAATTAACTTAAAACATTTGCACCCTTAAACAAAACGGTAATTTTAAACAATAGAATATGTAGAGATATTCAACTGCATCAGTATTGCTCTCTTATGATATACGTACTACAAACGCAGTTCTGCAAGTTTTGATGTATACAAACTTGATAATCGTTTATATATACACAATTCAGTCCCGTTTACTGGGTCTGGTACGTAATTAAGACAGTGTTTATGACAGTAAAAAGTGAAATATTCATATCAGGAATCGCCACACTCAGAAAACACAGCTTCTAAAGTTTTGTTTTAAACTGCATAACTTTTCTTGGTTTAAAATTAACCGATGATGATGTTGAGCGTACTGAATACTAAATACTGTATCTTGTGATAACGGTCTTGGAGGCCAGTGTGTACAAAATACACTGAAAACGGTCCAGATAAAGTATACCAAAACGGAAGGGAGATTCGACCTCTTATAAAATGTCTGATTTATTAAAAGTAAGACGAATATAAATAAATCGTCTTAAGCGATGGTTTCCTACATAAATTTCTCTTTTTTTCATCAAAAGGATTGAGTATCTGTAAGTGTTTGTAAAGATTTAACTTTGATAGCTCTTGAAGACAAATAAATTTAAAAACATTTTTGTTTACGTCATTTTATCCGTATAATAAAATATAGCCGACTTGTGTAAATAATGAGTTGCCTTTTGATCTGTTTTAGGCATATATATCTTATATATCCATCATCATTACGAGTAACATAATATATATATTATGTTACTCGTAATGATGATGGATATATAAGATATATATGCCTAAAATATATATATATATATATATATATATATATATATATATATATATATATATATATATATATATATATATATATACTGTAAACTTGTGTAAATATTGAAAAACTACCTACCCGGAGCTAGATGACAGACATTAGGCGTCTCCTACAATGTTATCTGTGCTACTTATTTATTGTGGTATTAAACATCTTAGGAAAAAACTACGGTTTTAAAAGTACTTAATACTTTTATCGTGTTTATATGTATATTTCAGTGAATTTTAACATTGGTGATTTCAATATTCCAGTTTGATTTGGGTGTAGTTCTATTAAAGTAAAAAAATAAGTTACTTGCTTTGCTAAATGTTGCGTTTTGCCTTGTTCGGTTACATTCTATAGGGCTAACCAATCGTTTTAGCTAGAATTTAAATAAAACTACTGCAATTACCTTCATAATGACTGGGAAGAAGTGTGTTCCTTTTGTTAGCACGTGCAAATATTAAGCTGTATGGATTCCGAAATAAGAAATTTGCAATAATCGCTTTCCATCATCCTAACCAAGAATACAAATCATTCCCAGTTAGTTTGTTTGAAAAAAGAGAAATATGCATATCAGGAATGGCAACATTCAGCAGACACAGCCACCCCACACAGCCAACAAGTAGAGAGGAAAATAAAGCATGGTATTGAAATTATCAGTTTCGAAATTAACGCCACAAACTATTAACGAAAGTGAGAACCCGAAGGGTTACCGCCTTGGAATGGTTTGCCACTGGGGTTAAAAACAGGTTCTAGGGTTCACTAATCTCGCACTTGCCCCAGCAGGTTCTCGTATCACAAAACAAGTACACACAGCTTTTAACAGGTAAACGATATCCAGTTTAATATCCTATTAAAACATGTAAAACAATGATATTATTATATACATATTATTAAGTATAAAATACGTTTCTTTTTTATACGTACACTGACTTAATAACCCAGTTTTTCACTTCTTACTACAATTAACGTTTGATACTACATGTATTCATAAGGAAATGATGTGCTATTTAATTCCATTTCACTGAAAACACTGCCTGTAGCTTCACAGCGTTCAGTGAGGCAGTATTATACTATCAATAATGTGTTCGAGGCCGTTCTAGTTTTCCTAATTATTTTCTGCGCCAACTAATGTTATGTGTTCTGAAAGTTAGGGAAGTTGCACTGGATTTTGCATCATTTCGATGTGAAAAAAATGTGTTCATTTTAAAAAATATAAAAAGACAAGTTATATAAGGCACGCGTTTAAGTAAAACTCTACAGGAAATCTTTGTTTTCTCCCTTATGACTATTATAGTTTAGTCGCCTCCTTAGTTATTTGAATCTTTGCCTGAAAGTATGCTGCAGAGTTGCGATTTAGCTACAATTAAGTAATTTAAGTCAGACAAATGTAATATGTAACCGCTCCTAGCACATATGGGGCGCGTCACGGGAAAAGGTACCTTCGGACAGTTGACGTCAATCCTTGGAATAACGTCATAAAAATTTGCAGACGACATTGATTATTATGCATTTCGCGGTAACGATATCATTTTATTGTCAAAATGAGTAAGAAAATCTCTTCTTAGTCATGAGAAACTAAGAGATAGTTGTAACTTCTTTCCAAATATAGTAATAACTAAAATGTAACAAAATATGACCGATTGTACCTTTTCCCGTGACGTGTCCCATATGAGACCAGTCATGCAGAATCAATAAGAACGGGTTAATGTCGTTGATATCTGGATAAAATAGGACGTCATTTCCTTACAAGTTTTAGGCTAAACTCACATCTTACATATTCGATAAGTTAATCTATAAATAACAAATACTCAAACACTTACTCTTTCCAGATTATGTTTACTGGACTTGTGCTGGCAAGTGTGTTAGGCGGGTTTGGTGCGCTTGCAGGGTTAGTCTTTTTTTAAGTTATAATGGCTTTTGACATAGAACTCATTGGACTAGAACTCGTAATTGGTCTAAGGTAAACTGAAGGCCTTTACATTGCATCTAAATATTTAGATTTTGCATAAATTTGATATGTCTCGTCAAAATAATCAAACGCTATGGTACTCCAACCTATTACACTGTCCCTAAACCTCCCCAACAATATAATGTTCAATAGGATAGTAATAAATAAGAAAAGTTATAACACGAAATTCTAAGTCCTAAAATGAACTTAATTTGATCCAAATGCAAACGAGTTATGGTTGTTGATAAATGATTAAGGCATTTGATGATGAAGAATTACATAAATTTTTAAAGATGTAACAGTAGTAGAAAAAAAAGGTTATAAGCTAGCATGCTAACTTAAACGTTACCTATAATTACTGTTCTGAGAAAAAGGCCATACTTTTATCGAAATTCAAGATAATTTACTTCGTATCTCAACCTAGGATATAATTTTAAACAATTGTACAAAGTTTCAAAGATTGTTTAAGTTGTTCAAACGATATATGAACTTAAACACTGGCTTGCAAACATTAACCTTTCCTTTTATACTGCTTTATACTGCTAACAATACTGATTTATTATTATATATTAAGTAAATTAATGACGTTAGTATTTATACCGCTTTTACAGCACACATGTTGTGACATTTCCGAATTCACTCATACCTGGTATTGACCTTGACGTTCGTGTGACAGTGGTTAAAGCGGATGGACCGGTTACCATAGAAGCGTTATTGCAGCACACCTTCAGCAACAATATTTCATCAAGAGCATCAGCAGTGGTAATAGCAGGTATTAATTAATGTAAAGTTTCAAAATATTAACCCTTTAAACATTTAATAATTCCATGATAAGAAAAGATGTTCTTTATTTTTTAATTTGGCTGCTGACTGTCAGTACAAGTAACGACAAGGGTTAACTGCAAACGTGCGCAAACACCAGATTTGCACTTAGATTAATATAATGATTGTTCATTATTTCACGTAAAATATTTATATACACTTAAATATTTAAACATGAGGGTATTGAAAATTGCCAATTTAAATTAAATTTTACAGCCATCGAATAGTACTTAATTTAACCATGTAAACAGCTTGTTTCAAAATTAATTTGCGAAAAGGTGTTATGTTCCTGATAACGGCGGCATATAATAGGCCTAAAATATAACAATTGCAGACAAAACTACCCATTAATTAATTAAAAGGACTTTATTTTGTACTGTAACGCTTTTGAGATCCTTTATGTATACTACACTTCAGTTCAGTTATTATCATTAATTTAGGACACTATAGTGCCTATGTTAACAATTTTGAGTTAATACATGTAGAAGTATTGCGAAGGTTTTATCATATTTTGAAAAATTCAATATGAAAACTTAATTTGCTGTTGCTAAAAATATAATCTCGTTATAGTTATTACATACCTTTTAAGTTTCTCAATGAGCGGACACGGAATTTTCAAATTTACAGATAATATTCCACTCAGTGTTTAATTTTAACTAAACGAAACCCAGTCAAGATAATATTTAACTGAGGAGAAATCATAAAATTTGGAGTTTTAACGGAGTTTTTATTGTAGGAGCGGAGTGTAGAGTGGTATGGTGGTGTATAAACCACTTTAAGATATCATGTTCATGGGGAAAATATATGTTGTTAAATGTTCACTCTAAGCATTCATTTGAGACAAAAAGTCAATTTTATATAAAATGTATCATTTGCATTTGATTGTTTTTTCAAATGTATATTTTATGTTATATGTTTAAAACATTATTACAGTCAATATTTCAAGTGATAACTTTGTATTTCAGGGATACCACAAGTGATAAGACTTCCAGTAAGTACATGTCTAATCGAGTGTTCATCGGACGCAAAATGCAGTTTCTTTCTTCACTGTAACAACAAGCGTTCTTTTCTAACAATCATGCTTAACTTATTCCCATGAAGAAATGTCAGTGTATAGTCAATGTTGTCCGTTATTACAAACAGGAGATACTTTCATCAAGCTGAGACCAATGTCTCCGATTACTGTGTATCTTGAAATAAAGAAAACATATCTTAATATTTGGTCGTTGAATTTCTTTTTAAAATTTTTAACAGGTTGTGGTGGGGAACGTGCAAAGGACAACCTTTCTTTTAGTTTCATACCTTTGTATTTTTTGTTTGGTAATGGTTGTTTGTAGTATTGGGGTGGTCTCGGGGGAGGGTGGGGGAAGGGGAAGTAGAGCCCAGCTGCTGACCTTAATATACATATGTGTGTTTGTTAGGTCTGAAATTTAAAATAAAATAATGGGCGTCTTATATCTATTTGTATTTCTGAGAGTAATTGGCGGGCGACGGTTGGAGGGTAAATTGGTAAGGTTAACACTTTATTAAAGTTTGAATGAATACTATGTTATCCGGAAACAAGAAATAAAACAAATTGTGAACTTGACTTGTGAGATACAGCCACGATTCTTGGACACTTTGTCTTAAAAAGACAAAGATTCGTGCGGGTTCGTTTGAATCCATTGATGGGTTGCTAAGATATGTTTAGATTTGATACGTTCGGTAAGTTCTCGACCCTTCGGGATCGGGGACATAAAACTCTAGCAACATATTTCCTTGGAATATCATACGTTTACGTTATAATACGTAAGATTTAGTAGAACATTTGATTTTAACATAGACGAAAAAATGGTGGAACTTGATATTAACAATTTTGACTGATGACATAAATACATGCTTATTTATGCCGATTATCACAGAGAATGCAATGTTAAAACACGTAAGACATGAAGCGTAACCTTCAGGTAAATAGACTGGGGTTAAAATATAGAAATCTGTTCTTGCTGAGATCTTGAAACCACAATACTATAAACCAAGGCTGATAAATACAGAAGCAAAATTTAGTTTTAGTAGAATCGACTTCATGTAACACACTTCAGTAGGTGAATATTGAAATAATTTGAAACTATTCAGTATGACACAATAACACAACACTCTGTAGCAAAGACACCAAACTTATCATTTCGAATCATTTACAGTCTTATTTGGGATTTTAATGCTGCCAAAGCTTGATATGTAACAGAAACAATACAATTATTTGTAAAAACATTTGAATCAAAATTAACTGGAGAACATTTGCATTTGAAACATTTGAAAGCTCTGTTACTTTTTGTCATGTAACGGAAGATTCCTTTTACTAAGAAATTGGAACTAGTGACTAGTAAGAAAGACGCCACAGTTTACTTGGTCAAAGATTGAATCTGTCATAGCAGTCGGCAGCCAAGAAACTTTCTGAAAACCAAGAATAGGCTTAAACGTGACAATCCCGGAGCTACACTGACACTGATATTGATAATGTACCTCTTTTAAATTTGTAGAAAACCATTTATGAAACCCTTCTTATTTTATCGATAGATTAGGCTAGAAGTATGACCAGAGTAGTAACTTTCGTTGGAAGCATGGGTATATTCCTTTACTGTGTATCTTCTAACATCATATTGAATAATGATCATTTTTGCTAGTCGTTATTATGAGATAATTTTAATGGCGTTTTATATAACATTATTTCTAAACATAATCATTTATGTCTTATCTAAAGATTTCAGATGATCTGCTAAAGTCCGAATATAAAATTGTGGTATCCGGATCGAAGGGATTGAGTTTCAGAAATGAGTCGGCTATTAGGTTTGAGGACAACAGTTTGCTGACGTTAATACAAACAGATAAATCACGCTACTCGGGGGGTCAAGAAGGTAAGTAAACAGTTTCTTTCTGTAACATTTACAATCTTATTGTTCAAAACAACAGCCGATTATAGTTTCGAACTTAGGATTAGTAAAATGTAGTACATTTTGTTATGGTTTACTCTTGTATTTATCTTCTTGTGATTTAAATTTACATTTAATTACATATTTTATGGTTCGATGGATTGACGGTAATAATTTTCGGCCTTAATTGCTTGGCAATAGAGTTTTGTTTTATACTAAAATGATGTTGCTATTTCACTTAATATACAGAATGCAGTTGAGGATAGGCGTCGAAACAAATACGAAACGAACAAACAACTATCTTCTGGTGACTCAAAATTAACAAAACACTATCAAAAACATATTTATCACAAATGCTACTTCACTACTACAAATACAAAATGTTCAATATTAATAAGCATAATGCCATATAACATTTAAATAATTTGTTGTTACATCTAAGCACTGCACAGAATTTTAAAACAACTAACAAACACTCTTTATTAGTCCACTGAGAAGACATTTTTAAAAAGCTTGTCTAAACATGATGATGAATATTGAGTATCACTATAGAATTATTTTACAACACATGCATATCTTTAAAAGAGAGGTAAGATTACCAGTCTCAACAAAATATTTGCAAGGATAATTACATCATTTATTACATGAATAAGTACAGTTTTCATAAGCATGGTTCTCTTAGCAAGTATTCTTTGTGGCATTTGTGATAGCTTGGTTGACTGATTTCTTTTTACTGAACAATATTTAATAAGATTTTGAAATAAATAAAGAACATCCATTTGATTTTCTAATTATTGTGCTTATCTACTTGTTAATCTATTGTGTTATTGATACACATACTGTTGATTTTTAATCGGTATGTATCAATTGACAATAAAACTGATATCTATAAATCATTCAATAAAAAGATTACTTGAATTTTCATATAATTTATTGGCCACTGTTTAATACGAAACCCGACAGACATAAATCATGTTACGTGCTTTGTTTGATTATGCCTCTTCACCGGCAATAAAGAAAATTCAAATAACTCTCTTTAGGTGCTAACCTCTTTAAAGGTTTCAATAAGTTACGAAGATTTATAAAGATATCTTAAAAGAACGTAGAAACTCTATCTGATTCGTTAATCCATGCCATCGTGTTTTTGTTGATTTGAAAACACGGGCTTATGTCTCGGTAAGAGCATTGAGTTACCAACGTTTTGCTAGACGATGATTATAAGCTTCTAAATCTTTATATGTTTGTTTTTTTTGTCACCAAGACCACTTGTACTTGTTCGTTTATAATGAGAACATATTGGGACAAGTGTGAGGTTGGTGTACCCTAGAACCCTGTGTCAAGCATGTGGGATAGTGTTTTGTCAAAGACCGTTTCAAGGCGGTAACCCCTCGGCTCCTCATTTTCGTAAATTTTCTGAACATTCTTTAAACCATTCTCTTTTTGCCTTTGTCTCCACTGTTTGGTTGTTAGGGGAGGCTGTGTATTCTATATGTGGCCATCGGTTTTCTATGCCATTTAGCCGGAATTGCACACAGTCGATAATTTCAGAAGAAAAAAATTTCATTCATTCAAACGAATGACTGTCTGCACAGGCGGTGACCAGTTATGGACCGTCAACAGTCATCAGTGCATGTTTAATTTTAAAATAGAAAATTATCATAATCTCCATAATGGCAAAATGCTGTTCAATAAAATGTACAAAATACATGTTTTAATGTAACTTTATATTAAATCTAAGAATATAAAAGACTTCTATTTGCATACACAAAACACAAAACATCAATTTCATTACCTACCTCAGTAGTAATATGATACTGACAAAAATGTTGCGTCATTTTGTCTCACATATGTAAAATATGAGATATTTGTTATATTGATATTAACGTTGAAATTTCTTATCGCTTTCTGGTCTCGCTAATTGCTGGCAAATTTTGGCAAACGTTGATTTCTCTATGTCTTATTGCATGTTCTTTAAAAACAAATGGACACAACTGCCAGTCGCAGCGCCTTACTTTTTACGCAAAAGTTGTGACCAATCACAACATCAACACATACCAGTCTAAAATCAAAATACTGAATAAAAATTCTTATAGTTGAAAAAAAAATTTAAATCCTACTTACAGGGATATTGTTACTGCGACATGAAATCTTGATTAAAAAATAGAAATAATTCAGATCACTTTTAAAAATAATTTTCTGGCTCAAAATTCCGCTAAACTGGTCATAAAACTTTAATGTTCGAACAACAGATAGCTGTTGTTTCATTTTTTTTTCTGTTTCTGTACAAATGACAATCCTAAATAAACATCTGGACATCTGCATTCATAATTGAAGATTTTTAACCAATTAAACGATTCCGAAAGATTACAGAAACTATTTGAAGGAAAGGGAATTGCGTATTTCTTAACAAAACAAACACAGTTTTTTTAATAACAATGTATTTAACAGCTGAATCAGTTATTCAAAGTTTAATTTCTTTTACACAGGGAACTGTTTGAGTATACAGATAGTTTTTATTGAGAAGGAAATAAGGCTTCTTGCGCTCTTGGTCTTTTTTGCCAAAATCAATGCACACATGCAGCATCCATATTTGAGCGATGACAAAGCACTATCCACACCTGAAAACTGGAAATATACAAAGACAATCTTGTAGCAACCTATATATTGGCTTTTATAAGGGATAATAACATACTCAACAACCTGCAAATGTCGTAATTTGATTCTGCTTTCCAAACAAGTAAACATATAAAACACGCTAATTTTCATTCTGGCTGTTCAAAGTGTTCATACATATTCAAAGGTCGTTATGGAAATGGATATAAATGCACAAGCCGTTAAACACCAGGTTAAGCACAACTCCCAATTTAAATAAGTAAGCAGTAAACCGTTTCATATATGAAAACGTTATTGTTCTTTTATTACACTAATATCATGACTTTGTCTGTACTAGAAGATCGTGAGAGGAATCAAACACTTTCGAAATCGGACAGGAGATGTGAGAAACATTGGCACTACAGTAAACGCCAAATGGAAGCATAAAAACAACAAGGATTCCTTTTACTGAAAGATTGGAACATAGCATGAATATTAGAGTCAAATTGTTATATTAATGTTAACAAACATTCTTAGGGTACTTTCGTTCGTCTTTATGGAAAACAGGAAGGCTTAAAGGATACTCTCTTGATTAAGTCTCGGAAATGTCATCGGCCAGTTTTGTTTGCTTTAAACTGATTGTGCTTAATTTGTGACATTCGTTTATACTTCAGTGAAGTACAGAGCAATATTTTTGAGACCAAATTTGAAGCCGTACGAAGGACCAGTGAAGCTAACAATACATGTATGTGCTACACTATTATACAAGGTCACATCCATTTCAACCTAATGTAACATTGTTGTCATATGAATATCAGATGATTGACATAGATGAAACATGATTTACGTAATCATAAACTGAAGTGCTCTTTTGCTTGTTAAACACATAAATATTGTTTACATACCCAATCAAAGATTTATAAGATTTTTACGCCATTTTCACCATCAACGATGAATAAAAGATTTAAGAGCATGGTTATATGACTTTAAAATCAAGCTTTAAAACGTAGTAACATAAATGTGCACTAACAATTTTTCAGTATGCTTGTCAGTGGCTCTAACTACTTTATTCCTTTATGTTTGTATGGCATCCATGCAATGGCAATCAACATTGCCGAGTACAAATGTAGGTAGTTGGTTGGAGTTATGTCACTCACTACGGCAACAATTACATAACTCATCACTGCGCTATCGGGGCGATGTGATTTGAGACTGGAATGGAAAAAGTATTTTTAACACACGAATTCGCCTTTAGGAATGTTGACATTCTCTTAATAACTGTGAATTTCGACAACTTATTTTGTTTTTCCTGATATGCATACTACACTTTTTACCACTTAGGGTGTTAGTAAAAGCTGTTATAACGTCATCTTTAAATTCCGTAAAAAGAGATAAAATAAAGTCTTTTTCATAGCAGTATAAAACAGACCACCAACAAGGGATGTACAGGAAGTACCCAGGAAAGTTGGCTATGTTCAGGTCCTTAAATAAAAAAACAGTTTATCAGCTGGTACATGTAAGTTATAAAATAGTGGTTCGATAGTGATCAATCACATCACTCTTTTTTCAATTGGTGTTTCTGTTTCGGTGTTCACACAATTAATTTTATTGAACGAATGAGCCCGTGTTCACTATTTGTTACATGTTTGCCATGCGTCTGTGGTTATTCAACTTTAACACCTTTTTCAGGATGGAAACAATAATATGATTGAAACGGAAGAGTATGGGAGCACAAGAAAAGGTGTTGTTAACGGCAGCTTACTGCTAGGAAAAGAGCCAGTGTTTGGAAAATGGTCTATCACTGCTGAAGCACTTAAAATGGTACATGTAATAACTATGTTAAAAATATTTAAAAATAGACTGATATTATTTAAAAAAATGTTGTAACGTGTTCTTGTGCACTTTTTCCAACAAATTTGTTATATCACGTTTAGCCATCATATAAGTGATATATTTTTAATGATCTAAAAAAAAAAAGAAGCACTCGTCATTTAAATTTACAGACCTGGATGTTATTAAGGTGCTGTGGTATTGGAAAATATCACACTCATTAATTATTGATATCGAGTAATTTATAATTTATGCGTGTTGCAATCTAATCGATTGCATAAAGCGACGTTTTTTTTTACTTTTTTATGGTAGTTTTCTGTATTAAATTTAAAAAAATCTAGGTTAAGAATTTTGGCGAAAACATGTAACAAATATCACTCGCTTACAACTCGTACATATATTATTCCTACCGACAATATGCCATATTTGTTAATTTCAGAAAAAGTCGTACATGAAAACTTTTGCAGTTCAGGACTATAGTAAGAAGAGTTCATCTAAATTCCTATTTAGTAAAATTAACAGTGATTGAAAGCATATGAATAGCACTACTTATCATCGCTTGCACCGCGTGATCCCGTGCACTTGCAGCAAATCGAGCACATGATTATTTTTTCTAGGAACAATGTACATAAATTAGCAATATAATTGATATATTTAGCAATAAGCATCAATTACTAGTAACTATAGCAATAGCAACACACTTGATATTCATGTTCGGTGGATTCCAAAGTATATATATACTTATTATAACAATAATTATGTAAACTTATCAATAATACACTTTCAAAAAGAATGTTTCTTTTAGTTCTGCCGAAGTTTGAAGTTAAAATTACTTTCCCGGTCGAGGTGAAAGATACAGCGGCATTTTTCGAGATTTCAGTGGAAGCGAGGTTTGCAGAAAAAAAATAAATTGTTAAATATTATTTCACCTGGATAATTTGACGTTGTTAATTCTGCCTTTTTTTTTAGATTTTTCTGATCTCAGAATTACAATATTAGTAAGCTTAAATCTGCTTAAGATTTTAGGATAGAATCAGATTATCCAACTATAATAGACGTTTTATTCCCAATATCATATTGAGAGTTAACTTGTGTTATATTGAATAAACAATCTTATTAGTTTATTAGTTTTATAGTTCTACTTTTGCTTGGAACAAAAGATGTCTTCCTTTCAAAATGATTAGCTTTAAAGAGATTGCTCCGTGTTTGTAGTTTTATATTAAAAACAGAATGTGATTACAGGAAATTATAAAAATTGCAAATGTGTTTTACTGGTAATCTTTCTTTGTTTATGTGGATAGGTTTATAACTGATGTGGATAGGTTTATAACTGAGGGCCTTTTGCATTTTTTCAAATTTTTTGCAGGTTTACCTTCGATGCCGACGTGTTTGGAAACTGCACTATTCAGATTTACAATCCGGACTCTACGAGTCATTACGTGGAATACTCAAAACAGGTAATGATATTTCAAAACAGGTAATGATATTTCAAATCGGTTATATGTTATCCAAATACAATCAACAGAAAAAGATAATGTACATAAAAAACAACGGAAGATTTAGACATTGCATCTGTGACGAAATAGGTAACCTGCCCGGAATAAAATATAATAAAATAGATACATTTTTATAATCTTTCGTCGAAATCAGTAAATGTGGTTAAATATTATTTTTTGGCTTTTTTTCGCGCTAACAATTAAGAGACCATTGCATATCCATCAACCGACAAATCCAGGTGCAGACGGCAGATCCATGTGCAGACACAATAAATTTGTTTAACATATTTGACAAATGTGTCAGTAATTTTCATTTTTTTTCCTAGTTTTGATTAACGCTTGAAAAGAAATAACGGCTAGTATTAAAAGCCAGATGAATTCTGCTTCCATCAGTTGATTCGTGGAGTGGTAGAGAGGAGATGATAATTATCATTTTAGCGCGATTTTGAAAATGAAAATTACACCGCTGTCAAATATGTAAATATTACCGTGTCTGCTCATGAATATGCCGTCCGCTCCAGGAACGGTGGGTTGACGGGTGTCCATTGATAATGCTACAAACTACCTTGCATATAAAGAAAGACAAGTGGTCTTAAAAATAGAATAGAAATTAAGACTTGCAAACCAAGCGGATGTCCAGAAGATTAAAATACTGCTTCATTGCAAAATCGACAAGCAAACAACGAAAACCTTTCATGACAATGTTCACAGCTTTGAGTTAAACATATGTAATGAGGAACGAACATGTCGAATTTCTTACAGACTGAGTGGAATGACACACGAACGAAGGAAATTTTTACATCAAATTGAGTTTTATATATGAACTAACAAGCATTTTACACATTTGATATTCAGTTGTAGAAGGCTGAATAAAACTAATGCATACAAAACCATGTTAATTTCTGATAAACAACACCAATTGAGGATAACCCCTTTAGCATGATGAGGATCGTACACAGCGTATTTCTATTATGACAAGAATCAGAATGTGTGATTTAAGTCCAATGAGCACAGTATCTGCACCGAAAACATTGCATTAGCAGTAATGTCAATAATGCAAATTTAGTGAGCAACATTAAAATGAGCATTTGTTCATGTAGAACATCATCAAAGTTATATAAAACATGTATACACCAAAACAATTAGAATTGATACTGTCTCTCTGGATTAATCAAAACGTTTAAGAAATAAAGTTCAATATTATTGATCTTTTAGTTTGAAAATGTTTGCATAACGTCACTTGTATGTTTTTTATTTTATTAAACGTCCGAGTCTTTACACTCAGTATTTTTCTGTATTTTAGATTATTGGCGTTGCTAACTTTATTGTTAGAATGGCTGAAATTAAAACAAAGTTGCTAATGGATCGTAAGATAAACGTTCGAGCACTAGTAACCGATAATGCAACGTTTCTTACCATGGTGAATGAAAAGGAATTAAACATTGATAAAGACAGTTTCATTAAAGTTATTAAACTTGACAATAGAGATTACTTTTTACCAGGAATGACATACCAAACAACGGTAAGTTTCGTAATTTTGTAATACAAGGTATGTTTTTGTTATACCAAAGTGAAAATTGCTTATCAGGAATCGCCACGTCCAGCAGACAAAGACTCCCCAAAAAGCCAAAAAGTAGAGAGGAAAAGCGAGCATGGTTATATAGTGATCAATTTTAACATAGACGTCACAAACAATTAACGAACAGAACCTGAGGGGTAACCGCATTGGAACGGTTAGTGGCAAAATCTTTCAAAAACAGCAATACATGGATTTGTCTTAATGATAGCCTAACCACGTTTAGTAAAAAAACAATGATTAAGACAGCAAGTTACTGTCAGCCCCACCTCCTTCAAAGATGCAGATGCCGATTCGTCGGTCTGACCGTCCTTAAGGTAACTAGATCTTGTG
This sequence comes from Corbicula japonica, assembly GCA_038501625.1. Taxonomy (NCBI): domain Eukaryota; kingdom Metazoa; phylum Mollusca; class Bivalvia; order Venerida; family Cyrenidae; genus Corbicula; species Corbicula japonica. Next base: position 76,341 of record JAZAYU010001064.1, on the reverse strand, counting down.
CGAACAATAACTAGATAACGATTTGATAAATTGTCCTCGTATTAGTTCAAAGGTTTGCCATCACATGTGCATGTGTCCTAATTTTTCTTAAGGTCAAGGTCAACGTGATTATGAACACAAACACTAGAAAAGGTTTTCATATACACTCCAGGTTTGGTAAGAAGGTCATCACATGTACCTACATTATTTTGAGGTCAGTAGATCAAATGTCACTGCGACATTGATCGTTTACATAAACATCTTGTCCGAGCAATTACTAGACAACGTTTTATATACGGTCTTTAGATTTTGTACTTTTGCTTGTTATATTGAGATGGCCGATAGTGATTTTGAAGTCAGTATGTCAAAGGTCACCTTTTACATAAAAACCTTTTCGTAGAAAAACAATGACAGCTTTTTTACATAATAATTATTATCTTTTTATTTAGAACACAGGTTTATCATCACACCACCCTTTTTGGTTTTGGGGTCCTTAGGTGAAAGGTCAATGTTACAGCGACCATCCACAAAAATAAGATAACAATCTCACCAATTGTTCTTGTAGTTGTTACAAAGCCGTGTCATCACATGTTGTTCAACCTAATGATTTTAAGGTTGGCAGATCAAAAGTCAAGATCACGGTGAACTGCAAAAACGATTCCACCAATGATCCTCAGATTGGGTAAAAAGGTTTTTCATTTCAACCTCTGTAGTTGATCCCTATCGATTTGAGGTCAGTATTTAAAAGTTCAAGGTTACCCCAACACAGAAACTTTGTATGACAAATAACTAGACAACGATCTCGCCTTTTGCCCTCAAAATTTGTAGAGACGTTCGTAATCATATGTACATTGTTTTTCGGGTCGAAATATTCTCACGGGAAGAAATACTCTTTGTATAAAATTCTTGTTCGATCAATAAAAGAAGATTACTATCCAGCTGGAGATGGAAAGTAGCTCAAATACCGATCTTAAAGGAACTGTTTACATACTTATTTCCGAAGCATCAAATACAACCAAGCGGTTTAAATGCACAATTTATGAATGATGCGTGATTCATATTTGACTATCGCAATCGCTATTAGCTAGTTACACCCATTGTAACATATATTTTTTGAAGCAAAAGACAAATGTATCCTCGGGTACTCAGTTCCGACGCATCTATCGTTGTTATGACCTCGTTCTCGATACGGAAATACCGCTTGTCGTCAAATTTGCGAAGTTTTGTTTTATAAAAATCACGGAAATTTCTCTTGAGCGTACTTTCAATTCCGCCATATTGGATAACCCTGCCTGTCAAATTACGGAATATGCAATGAAGAGAGTGAACAAAATCATGGATATAATAGTCAATATTGAATTACATTCGAAAATTGTTACTGCTGAAAGGGCAACAGAAAATGTTTGAGGAGAGTCACAAAATATCTCGAATTTTGCGAGTTGACTAATAAAGTCTCAATATTTTATCCCTGTATGATAAATAATAAACAAAAGATAAGACTTTTGCGAAACAACAATTGAAAGTTATGTTTAAAGAGATCGGCTTCTGCATTCCCATATTCGAAATATCCTTAGCAACACAACACTGATATATTGCAATTATGTTGCGACTGTAAGACTGTACAGATTCTTATATTATTATTTAAAAATTAAAAGAACATGTGGCATGTCATTTACATTTTTAGATAATTTTGCAACGGCAAGGAAAACCTATAGGCTCGAGCGGCTGGCTTCATGTTATTCCTCTAGTCTACGAAGGCCAAATTATTAAGTGTGAGTACCAGCCAGCAGCGCAATGGCTGTACGTGCGGAAAACAATAAAACCGCAGCTCCAGGTCAGCTTCAATGAAAAGGGATATGGCGTTCTGAAGTTTCAAACTGAGAGTTACTACGATAAAGTACAGTTTGAGGTAACTTCAAATTAACAATAGACTAAATCTTGCTTAAATGCTAAATAGTTGAAATATTTATTTATTGAATTGCCTTTTCAAGTTTAATATGATTACGACAAATCGGTTGACAAAGAAGGAAAAGACACCACATGACACACTATTTTAAGCTTGCACTTGCTGACTTGATGACTCCCCAAATGCACTGCTGAAAAAGTTTTCAGATTTTTCTTTGCAAAAGAAAAGTAGCTTTACCTTTGCGAGTGACCTAACAATTGAGTTGATAATAGGTGTACTATATTAAAAGATGTCATTTTCATTTGATTCAGTTTTCGCTTGGTACATCAAAAGATGATTTCACCGTCTATGCTTTTTCCAAACAAAATATGAGGCTTTTAGGATTGTCAGCCGACAAAGGATATGCAAAAGTAAGTTTTCTTTCTTAAATTCGTTTAGAACTAAAACAATTTATAAGGTAATGATAAAATTATTTACATTTAAAGTTCAGTAATTCATTTAATTATTTTGAACCGTCGCTACTACATGTATTGGATAAAGTGTTTATATTTCCTCGCTACAAATCCATAGCTTTCTTAAATTTTCCTAGGTGGGAGAAATGATAAGAATACAGGCAGATGCTTTTGAAAATCTTCAGGGATCCATTCTATTTGAGGTAATGATCTTTTTTTCTATGGCCACTTTTCAGGGTAATCTCATTCAAAACCCTATTTATAAATGTATAACTAGTCACAAAACTAGTATTGACAAAACTGATGAACAAAAAATGAAGAGAAGTACATGTACCCTGAAAAAGACCTAAATAATCAATATTAAGTTTTTAATCATTTCATTGAAGTTAATACAATGCAAAAAAGCATTTTCAGTGTTTATTTGATTATTCGAGTAATATGTAAAATTAATTTTTAAACTGTTTCCATTTCAAAATATATTCTACAAAATTATTGTTAAAACCTCAATATTAATATGATTTGTTACTTCTATAAATAACAAGAATTTTATTAATTCAATCAAACAGGTGTTTGCGCGAGGCGTGATTCTGCAAAGTAAGAGTATTTTTCTTTCACAAACCAATATGGCATCATTCGACTTAGCTTTAAATGCAGATATGGTTCCACAAACGTATGTTGTGGCTACATATGTAACGGATGATGGTGTTCTTCTAAAGGATCATATTGTATTGCTGGTGGATGGATCACCTTGCAAAAATAACGTACGTATTCGTGGACTCTCTGTAAAAATAGGTGATTTTTTGTTATAAATTATAATAATTAACTATAATACATTTCAGCAGGCAGCATTTTAATGATACCTATTGAATTATAGTTGTGCGAAACTTGGGCAAAATAAAAACACAAACCCAGTCGGAAAACAAATAAATTGAAAAACTATACATTTTGTATGGGTGTTCAGTTGAACACTTGTGTCGCCATCTTGTGATTTGTCAGAATACAAAATTCAAGTACAAAAAGAGGATAAACTCCATGAAAATGTGACCTTGACCTAAAAATGATGTTTGGATATTAACCAATTCTTTCGTTACAGATTTGCACAAGTGGTTTTGTTTATGTTAAATCCTTGTGTTTTATAAACAAGAGAAAAAAAATCAATTTAGTGAAAATGATATGAAGGTTAAATAGCAGAGTGTTACAAAAAGGATACTAGTGCTTGAAATGTTTTTGAAACATCCTTTTAAAGCAATGACATGCATGCATGAAATGGATTAAAGAACGTCAATTGGTTTTTGTTTATTGTTCTTAAAATCTTGAGATATTAGAAAATTCCTTAACTTTTTGTTGACTATAATTCAAAGATAAAGCTTAATGTTTGCTTCAGAAGACATTTTTTCAATTATGAAACGATATATCAGCATCCCTTAAAACATGATTCTTGGAGATATATATCAGGAAAAACCCAGTCACCTTTATCATTTTTATGAAACGGCATCGAACACATTGGTAAAGGTTTGTGCAAGGAATACTGCTGTAAAATATTTGTGAAATTAGTCCATTAGATTTGAAAAAAATATAAACTATATAAAATGAAATCTCGATCGAAAAAAAACGAATTGTATTTTTTTAATTAAGATTGCGGTTTTGTTAACATTTTTAGTTTTCCTCATACATGTAGAAATATTACTCAAAGCGATCTCTGCAACCTCTCCAACCTTTTTAAACGTGATTCGAATTAACTCAGAATATATGTATATTAACGGATAATTGTAACGTTGACAATTTAATTTTTTGCAGGTGAGCGTGGGAATTAATGGGACTGTTTTTAGTCCAAGAGATGGTATACAGTTTTCGTTGCAAGCTAGCCCGGGGTCGACAGTCCATGTACTTGTAGAAGATGAAAGAAACCGATTGTTAGGAGTCGAAAATGATATTTTTGCGTCTGAGGTACTTTTTTTTAAAACTCTTAAGTTATAAAGGAACACTAACATTTCACATAAAAATTATATCGATTAGACTGTAACATACCTTATTTCATGCTAAATAGTTTTAAACATATATGAAGTCTTTGAATTAGTATACCGGAATAAGATTTCATCATTTTATTTCTTTTGCAAGGTAAAATTATACTAAAACAAATTGTTCATACAGCTTTCAAAACACTGTAACATTGCCTATACTTTGTGCATAAATACAACACCTACAGGTGATTATCTGAATTAAAATAAATCATAAATTTAAGGCTTATGTTCGTATAAACATTTCCTTTTACCAGTATGAAACAATTCATACAAAAGCATTCACAAAATATAGAATGTCTACCTTATTGTTTTCTCGTTTAGTGCAAACGCATTTTTTATTTGGGGACCATACGCTTCTGAACATGGAATGGTATTAATCTGAAAATAACGCATTGAAGGTTCCATGTTCACCGCCATATGCGCACAGTCGTTTGGATGGATCGAAATTGTAATGTTTGTTGGTGAAAATATTGAGTTGCGCTCAACTCTTGGCTAGGTGGCGTGGGTAGTAATATACATTTCCATTACTGCCTATTAACGGGTTCAATCAAACCGAGCATACAATATTTTCATATTTTTACATAACTATCAATGTAAAGGTGTCTCTAAGTTTTCACGGTTAATGTTCACCTACAGTTAAAAATCACAGTTTGCTAAAAACCCATAATTTATACTGATTTGCTGCAACTTGTATTTTGACTCGATTTTGCATAACCAAGTTCTCTAAGCCTATTTCTACATCTGTTGAGGCCCATACTCAGGTCTCGTCTCCTCAGCTGAAGATGGTGATTGTCTTTTCTCAGTTTTATAGATCATATCTTGACAACTTTTCAACGAATTCAACCAAACATTAAACCTCTTTAAGATACAGTGTTGTGTTAAACAATATAAACTAAATTCAGGATAAAGGTGCAAATTAGAAAAGCAAACATGAACTCCTTACATAATATGTTCAACTTAATAACATGAAGTGTGGTGGGCATGATTTTTGTCTTCCCTTAAAGGTCAATGCCACACTTGGGATATGAATGTCAGCATGTAAATGTCTTGTATTGGAAAGATTACTCCCGGAGCCCTCTTGAAATTGTAACCAAAAGCTAACAAAATATTCACTCGGATAAAGTATAGTATTGAAGAGCTATGGCCCGAGGTCAACTTCCTATCCTCTCCATTTTTTCTGTTTAAAACATATACTGAACAAAAATAAAAAGCATCCACTTTTTATGCTGATACTCTCATTTACACTTTTTCATTTAATCACAAACGCTTTGAATGGTGTTTTGATAGTTAATCTCAGTTGTTGTTAAGTTTAGTTGTTCATGAACATAATCTTCCACACCAAGAACTTAGCAATTGCCAGTCGAATAAAAATTAATAATGAATTACAAAACACTATATATTCAATTTAAAGGGAGGTAATTGGAAATGGTTGGAATTTCTAGCGTTGTTTGTCGAAGACTAGTTGTCTTATTGATGAATATTTTGTGATTTTATTGATCACAAGAGGTGGAGAAATTGATTCAATTCAAATAAATGTAAATACTTTTAAGAACTACTGATTTTTTCCTGGAATCCTCATTATAACAAAAGGAAAGATAACTATGCTGTGGCTGCAGATTTTCAAGAAAACTTTATCTTTTTGCAATGATAACAGAAATTAAAAACGCAACTTCTTTAATCACGAAACATATTTTGTGTTTAAAGAAGTTGCGTTTCTAATTTCTTTAAGTATATAATGCATGACCCATAATTCGCTTCTTAATATACATCAATAAAATAACATTACATATACTTTGTAAGCTATAGTCTATAATACAGCCACACATCTATGATATAACAGGGAACATTAACATGTACTTTCTGTAATCAAAGTTCTTGGACAAATACATTTATAAACATGGCGAAAAAAATTCATTACCATGAGCATGTAGTTTCAGGAGTAGGAGTTATTACATTAACAGTTTTTTTCCATTTTTTCTTCGGTGTTTCTTCGTGAAACAGATGACGTTATATTTCTATTATTTTGGAGAGCTGTTGGATATAAGCGATCCGTTTTTGTGTTAGGTTGGCCAGTGGCAAAAGTACGATTAAAAGATAAAACTACAGTCAAACCTGTCTTTAGCAGCCACCCAATGGAGTGACAAAAAGTGGCTGCTCTATACAGGTGGCTGTTAAAGACAGGTTAAAATGAGAACAAAATACCAGTTAAGGACATATTCAAACTGGTTGTTTAAGACAGGTGGTTGCTATTCGCAGGTGGCTGCTAAGGCAGGTTTCACTGTATTAGTTTGATATCAGCTCAAAACTATTTTACATTGCAGATCACATCTCAGATTTTGCCTGTAGGGCATAGCACTTATCGGAGTAAAAGGACCACTGTAAGTGTTAATATTTGTTTAATACATTTATCAGCTTAATTATTCAAATGTCCACTTTTCTCTGACCGCTTAAATAAAAAAAAAATCCAATGGCTTATTGTGAACACACTTCATCCATTTCCGGAATTGATTGGATGTTTATTGTCGGTCATCCTGATGACCGACATATTATAATCGACCAAACTTGAGCTTTCTACCTGAACACCGGTTAACAGTGATGTAAAGCAAAGATCACGTTACAGACGGAACGAATAATTTAGATAATTAGACTCTTACTCAGTCGTTATTTATGGATAGACTCTTACTCAGTCGTTATCTATAAAAACCTAGAGGCCTCTTATTGGCTGTTGAAGAACGTCACATTTGGAGTCTGTACCTATTCTTAAATCCTCTCTCCAGATTCTTATTAGCTAGGCTTATTACTCATAAAGATATTTCCGACAACGAACAATAAACATATACATGTACATGGATTTTGTCTAGTAAATATACACTGTATATGAAAAACAAAAGATGTACAGCTTATAAATTTATTAAACCAAAACAAATAAAATGTGTAGAGAACACTGAACAGAGATTAGCTACTTATTTTGCTGACAACGAATCTACGAACTTGTGCAGCATTTTGTGAAACTCGGGGATCAGAGGTATCCCAGGGAATGTTTTACATTGTTTAGCTAGCTCGATATGGATACATCCGTCGGTACTTTCTTGATAATTTTGCTTAACTGTTTTGAATGTAAAAATTGTCTTTGGAACCCCAGAACACACAGTTTAGCAGAAATCTTAAATCGGGTAATGAAACTGAAAAAAGTAGACACTACAAGTCTAGGCTTTACTTAGTTGTAATTTGGTTTTGAATCAACAAAATAATATTTGGAACATGCGAACACACATACTTGCAGAAGTATCAAATCGGGTCAATGCGTTAGGTTGTTATTCGAAGTCATGAGACATACTAAGTGAATACCAACATTCTAACGATATTGTTCTAGATCAGAAAGAACAATTTTAATTTACCTGTGAGTCCCTGACAGACTGTTCACGTTTTTCTCTCCCACCCTATGACTGTGAAAAAACTTTGTTTTTTAACATATTCTGTAGCTTTTGATATATATTTACAGCTTGATAATCGTTGCTTTCTAACACTTTCTGACACAAAAATATTGTTTGACAAACTTTCCATTTTGGTTTACTTCCAGAGAAATTATTAACTTGTTCGCAAACAGGGTTAGATTTATCACCAGGTTAAATACATCTCATTCGAAAGAGGAAATACCTATAAGTAAACTTACATTTTTGTATGGCATCCAATAAAAGTCGCTTAAAATTAAAACTTTTCTGCCGTCTTGTTAAAAGGTTGAGCTAATGACCGACTAGCTTTTTTGAAAGCTAAAACTTGTAATGCTTATTGCTTTTCTTCTAGCTAAGAAGAGCCAACAATATCATCATAATGTCATGATATCATCTTTATGTCATCAGTTGCGCTCGCACGAAAAATAATCTTAAAATAAGAAAATCTTCGTATTGTTAAAATGCGCATTTCTTAGCCCCTAAAGTTCTTCAGTGATACGGTATATTCACTGATATAATTAGATAATCATATAAAAGCAGAGCCAACATTTTGTAACCGAATGTAAAAAAACAGTTAAACTTATGTTGTTGATTACTAAAACAGTTTAAATCTATCTATTATTTTGATCATGCACAGCTACATAATTTAAGTATAAACAAATGTAGTATTTTGATCAAGCAAAGCTACATAATTTAAGTCTAAACAACTCAAATTTCACTTAATAATTCTTCTCAAACTGGTGAGCTTAATGACATTTGAAACGAATTGAAATTTGTTTTTATTTACTGATAATGATAGTACAATTTATCTGAATATTATCAAACATGCATATGACATTTACTTGCATGCTTATTCAATACTAAGCTTCAAGAATCAGATAATGCTTAATATCCTCTTTAGTGTTCATTTTTTCCAATTGCATTATGGTTTCCAGGTTTGATCGATTTGAAAAAAAGATAACGCGTGCAGTGTCAAACTGTTCTCAGATGTATTAAACATGTTAAAGACACTGTCAGATAAAAGCTAGTCTTAGAAAACATTTGCAAATATCGCAATAATCCTTTAAAACGATGAAAACCAAATTTGTGTTCGAAATTGAAATTTAAGAGTTAAAGATTTAGTGTCGAATGCAAATGTCTCGTGTTCGTGGATTTTCATTTGCTTGTAATTGATGCGATTTTTGATAATCTTTATACAAGGTAAATAAAAAAGACAGACACTATGAAATTGAAATGATAAGAAGCGCAATAAATGAAGAAAACAGTTTTCTTAATACGATATTTTTTGTCAAAACATGTTCTTAGTTTTTTCATATGATGTTTTTTTTTTATTTTTAGGAAAGTGAGGGAAATAAAAATAGTGACGTTGTAATTCTTACAGACTTCAATTTTCCTATACGAACACCTGCAAACAGTTTGCCTGTCAGTAACCCATATAGTCTTCCGCTTGATTGTAAGTATTTGTCGTTAAAATATCTTACCAACAGGCTAACAAAGGTTCGATAACTTTGTGTTTAACATGTGAAATGAGAGATTTCGTGGACAAGTTTTCTTTTAAATCTCCGTTTTCAGTCACTCACATTATTTCTCATGGGGGTAGCCCTTTCTCTGGTTCAGTTTTATTGTAAATAATTATAAGCAATTATGCCCAAAATATTTTATTCAAATAGTTCGAAATTATAAATTCTTCAAAATGAATTTTGTAAGTTGCGCGAAAACCGCTATCGTTCGACTTGATATTAGTTAATGATTTGCATGAAAACAGAAAATTGAATCATTTACTTTGTCCACTAATGTTTTTTCGACATATCATTTACAACATTAAAATTTTGTTTCTTTGCTTGATTGTCTTATTTTTTTAAATAATTCTTAAAATAAAGTCATAACTAAGAACATGCTATAGTCCGATTTACGCGTTGAGCCGTGAATGTGCTTTTGTATTTATAGATTTTTGAAATATTCCACAAAGAAGGGAAGTTAGATATTCCCATCCTAGCTCATAATGTTAAAATTGAACACCGTGTAACATAAGGCTTCATGGCCGTGGCAGTAACGCACGAGATTTGTAACAATGAGGCTTAAGTTTTGTGTGTTCGAATCCCATGAGCGGGGATTTCTTGTTTCTGTTTGTTTTATATCATTTTTAGACTGGCGCACATGCGCGCCAGTCTTAAGTAACGATGCCGTGAACTCTGCGACGCGCAGTCTTGAACTTCGGGTGTATCATTGCGACCACGAGAGCGTATCAAGTAAGTGGGGTTTTGTGGTCACCGCGAGAGCAGGTCGAAATGTTCTGCACAAGTGTGAAGCACAATGCAGCACACCATTCCACGAATTCTGAGCGATTGATAGTAAGTTTCCGTGTAAATTTGGAGCATCCATGCCGATAACGCCAGCTAACAAAGGTAGAGTGATATCACGACCAGCTACGGCAGTGAACAAGAAACTGGATATGCATGAGTAGTTAAGTTACGCCTGAAAGATTTCGTAGTTGTGTGGAAAATATAAATATTCGAGAAGGAATGCGAACTTTGAAAGATAATACTACAAATAAAAACAAGAAAACAATGTAATGTTGTTGTTCGAACAACTATGAAAGGATATTAAAAGAACGATTAAAAACAAATCAGTCAAGCGTAAGATAGCGTGGGTTGCCATTTTGGTTAGGTTGGAGCAGTTGTGGATCGAGATTTTGCTCGGCTTTCAAGGACCGGGCCGGGCGCCCGACAACCGTTAACAAGCTTTAATCTATTTCCAACAAGCTTTAAATTCGCCGACATCCGTTTATTCAAAATCGACATGTTATAATTTTCTATTTCTTGCATTGTGAACACAGGTCGCTTTTCAATACACACCTCATTCAAGGTTAAGCAATGGGCGATTTGACCAATAACACTCGATTTCTTTACTATCAGCTGGATAACTCCGCCACTCCACGCGGCCGAATTCGCAAGTCTGTCGGTGTCGTTCGATCGTATTTTGGCTCTGCCGACTGTTGATATTCTTAATTAACAGCGGGTGTATTTGATAAATGTTCAATGATTTTAATGAGATGCGATCATGAGTAATAATTTGGTTATTCTTTGTTCTGTGATTAGAAGACAAATTCTTCGAAAATTGTACTGTATAGATGTATGAAAATAATTGCGCGATAATTGATTTGTTTTAAACAAATCTATTAGCAAGTTGCAGTTAGAACTTAACAATAAGCTCATTTTCGTCGGACACATTTTCAAGTATGCATGCGCAGAAGAACGACGACTCGTCGATTCTATCTTATTTCAAGAGAAACCGGCCTTGTGAGGCTGATGCCAACTCCATCGGGCATTCTGAACTTCAAAATTCTAGAAATGAGATCGAGATCATTCCAAGTAGCCCTACAAGAGCGACTCTGACGACGCCAAGTACCCCTTCACGTCGTGAAATTACTCCGACGCCGGACGCGGTACCCCAACATGCCGAGACACTGAATCAACGCCGGCTGCCTCGAACAGCCAGTTCGATCCAGTCAGGTGTCGATCCTAAGTGGAAGAAAGTCTACTCCTGGTTGCAAGAAGTTGGCAATGGTCTTTTATTTATATATATATTTACTTAGCCTTGTGACTTGCCTTAAATAAATAAAATAACTCAATTTCATGCTACTATAATAAAAAGGGAAATATGCATATCAGGAATCGCCACACTCATAAAACACCGCCTCCCCTGCAGCAAAAAAGAAGAGAGGAAAATAAATGATTTGTTTGTTGATTGTTTAACAAAAAAGAGAACCGTATGGGTAAGCGCCTTGGAACAGTCAGTGGCAAAATAATTTGCTAATGGGGGTTTAAATCAGGTTCTAGGGGCGCACTATAAAATTTATTATACCTGTTTGTGCTAACTGAATACCTATTATGATATTATTTTTATATATATATGAAGCTGTCTATATGTTTACTGGTATCGTCGAGTTATTTAATCTCAGATTGTGAGTGGGTTTTTTCCACCTTATCAAGAGTGAAGACAAAGCTTAATAGCAGGCTTAACAATTCAACATTAATTTCATTGTTAATGATATCCATGGAAGGTCCTGATGTACTGAAGTTTGATTATAATAAGGCAGCCAGCACTTGAGTCCAAGAAAAAAAGAGGCGTCTGAAAGTTTAATCCTGATCCTGTCAGTTGTAATGAAACACTGAGTTTGATATGTGTGAAATATTTTGGACAATGAAGAAAAACTAACTATACAGAGTATATAGTTGACATTGTAACTTGATGAGATCAGATCAGTTTATGTAATTAAAACACATGTTGACATACTGTTTACACATTGTTTCACATTATTTATGTTTTTTAACTTTGTACCTTTCTTAGCTCTAAACAGATAAAAAAAAACATCTATGTACTATATACCGTTGTTGCAGCAAACTTTGGTACAAATATAAAACTGTATAAAATGATAGTTAAAAAATAAAGTTTCGCGAGCTAAAATCCACGAACATTCCAGCGACAACCCTTCCAAAAATCCTGGGGAGACCGTATGTAAGTTGGCAAATATTTTTGTTAATGCATTGTTGCGATCGACGTAAAAATTAAGATTGTAACTGTTTCAGTCTCTTAAGGTACGTGAGCCTTGTGCATTTCATTGTTGACACTACTCAGTTGTGGCGGAGCCTGATCATCGTTATTCTAGCAAAATTTAACTAGTAATCATACGCTCCGGCATCAATAAGACCCCCAACCTAAGATTAAGGTGAAAAAAGTTATACCTAATTTCCTTGCATCAAAATACAAGTACCTGCATCTATTGAAATCCCTGAATATACTGAATTATTTGCTAATGTTGATGATAGTAACTGTCACAAAGTTTAACGAAAAAAATCACACATAGGTTTCATATGTTTACAGTAATGGTATCTGTACAGGGTAAGTTCGATTCAACCAGCGCGCCAGTCTTTAAACGCTTTCAGCGCTTTGATTTTTTCATGTAGACACCGACAAAAATGCCATTAAGATGTCACGATCAAAGTTTACTCAAAAACAGTTTTCGGACAATGCCAAAATGAAGCATGAGGTTTAATGGATCACGGCAAGCTGCTCAACAAAAAAGAATGAACATAAACAAAATTAAAAGGGAATTGCAAAAAATAGAGATAAATCAATAAATAAAATCATATCATATGAACTAAATTTAAATAACAAAAAACGTATGAAATACAAAAATAAAATCTTAATTTTATTGGAGTTTCATACCGGCTGAGCTAATACATCGTGACCGAATATCTGCTAACAGGTTTTAATCTCGTATACGTTAACTTAACAGAAACTCACCGGTCAACATCGAACTATACTTATTTTTGCGAATCTTTTGTAACTAAATATTGTACCTACAGGTATTTTTAAAATAAGTAACTCCCATTGTAATTCCAAAATTGCCACTTTCTGCTGACAAAATGCATGGTATGAAGCAGTTCGATTATCTTTACGCTGTGGCAAAATATTTCTTAATACAAAACAATTACTAAATATCTAAGACATTTTAATAGAAGACATTATGCAACCGTACCACAAAAATGTATTTGTTGAAAACTTAAGCTTATTACAAGCTTTCCTAAAATTAAAATTACAAAACGATTAGGTAGACAGTTCTTTTTGGGTAAAAAAGCAATTTAAACATTTATTAAACATTTTATTCACAGTATGTCAAAGCATTTCAAGTAAGTAAGCAATAGCTGTTTATTTAGTCAATCCCAAACAATTAGTAAAGGTCATTATCCCTGGCTTAATAAAGCTATTCGGTATCTTATTTAACTATTAAGGTTCTAGGCATGCTAAGTTTGAAAAAGTTCAACTATGTATAACATAAGTTAAAAATTGATAAGTTTTGAAAACAAAAGTTCGTAACAAAAAAAGTAAGGTAGATTAGCGGTTTGTCTACTAGACCGATGTATTAAGGTCATAATACTTTCTACTTATATGTTTGAAATAAATATTTGATAAATTTTACTCGGTTTAGAGTGCTATTCATTTCTAAAAATCAAATTAAGTCTGAAGATCTAGGGCTCTGCGAACCCGGTAATATAAGTTTTATTTAAAAAAGGAAAATGCTATATTTAAAATCTTAAAAATAACTGAACGTAACTATATGAAGAGAGATTCAGAAAAAACTCTTTAAAAAATTACGAAATGTGACGATTACTTTACTTCTTAGTTTTCATAAAATGTATGTATAAGACAAACATTTGCAAAGAAAGAAACGTTATGATATAAATACTGAACATTGATAAGTTAACACTAAATATGAATTTTAACAGAGAATGCTTAAATTAAAAATAGTATAAATGTATTTCCAATTTTCATTTAATGCTTTTTGAGAGAGCCAATTTGAGTGGTGACCAAATGCAACATCAATTCTTGTATACAAAAATATTAACACTTTATTTCAAAACATCATAATATAACATTAAGTTTTTCATTCAGGGATATTTGAAGTTCATTATAAATTTATTTTTTCCTGGTGATTTCTTTTAGAAATTTATTTCGTAAGAAATGTTAACAAGAAATCGACGTGTGCACATTAATTGAAGGTATCACTGGTTGCATGCAAAAGCGCCACACATTTAAAACATAAGAAACCAATAGCATTTAAATAAAACAAAAAAACTAACTTTCAAAAACAAATTCGAAGTTAGAAAATCTTTTCACACTGAAAAAACTTGAAATCCCCAAATGTTTGGTACTGTAATGCAACCAATTGATTTACCCGTCAAACTATCTAGAACTATTTAGCATTAAAATTCAGAACTTTAAGAGCGTAAGAGAGAACATTCATACCCCGAAATACTTTGTGCCGAAAGTATTATAGCTGTTTTGTTTTAAAAAATATAGTCAATAGATAAAGAAACGTATTGTAAACTTTGAAAATGATTTTAGATATTCCCGTTTTTAACTTTCCCGAGATGAATCGTTCGACAATTCCATCATGTGACATTCGATAAGTACCACAAGCACTGTAACCTTGAGAGTTGCTTTGCTAATTTTTATTGTTTGTTTTTTTTTAACTTTTATATCAACACGTTAGCAAGATATTGCAAGTAAAGCTTTCCTTTAACTCATTGAATATATTCTGTTAAACAAATATCGCCCGAAAGTATAATCCCAATTAAGTCGTTGCTTTGTAAGATTAAAAGTATAGATGTAGGACTTGTTTATAGCTTTCAGCTCTAAAAAGTACGAGTTGTTCGCTGTTTTAGAAGCGTTCATTTTCTGGACGAATTATGGGTCATGTATTATATTTATTATTTAACTATTAATAGATGATGTTTAATACGTACATCTAGTTTGACCCAAGAGAGATAAGAGGGTTACTAAAAAAGTTCAGAAAGGATGTTGTTTTGGGAAATATGTGATTTTTGTTACTTATGCATTCAAAATTATTGTTTAAGAAATAAAATGTATTGCTATGAACTTATTTATGGGTAGAAACCTTAGTTTTTGAAGTGAAATTGTTAAGTGATTTTGACGGGGTAGAAGAACTTTTTGAACATCCCTTTAAATAACGGAAGTTATGTTTGATTGCTCTCCCTTTGCATGTAAATATTGTACAGGAAGGATTCACAGGTAGCCAATATGCTAACAAGAAAAGTATAACACACACGTGTTATATGTGGACGACAGTCATGCTAATGATGTAATGTCCCTGAGCCAAGTTGTGGTTGGATCCATCTGATTGTAGATATGAAGTGAATAGTTGTTTGACCTATGATATGAAATAGAGATCAAGTATAAGTAGTTATATAAGTGGTAAATTTTATTGAATATCACATATGACTGGAAATGATGTTATTATGATATCTTGAAGAATATCAGCATGGATGAAAGATCCCTGGCTAGAGGGAAGTGGATATTGTCCACATAAGTTAAGCAATGTAGTAAAAACGTTTAATTAGACTAGATATCACAAAACATAGACATGAGAACTTCTGACATAAATAGATGTTGCAATTAAATGATACAAAGTAAAAAGGTGTTTTATGCAATCCACATTAGTGGTAAGAAATCTTTGATCACACTGAAATGTTAAAGGTTAACAAGAACTTTTCAATAGGAAGGATTCACAGCCACGTCATTAATTTGTGTTATCAGTACCACATGATACACATTTCTAGGAAGGTCGTACAATACAGTGTAAACAATGGTTCATTGTGATAAGATATTTGCTGTAAATTTAACAGAAAATGCTGAACCTTGAGTTAAGTTTCGCTCATATGACATAACCTGAGCATTCAAATGTTTAACTAAAACTTGGATTACAGTGTCATGGTTTAAATTTGTCAGGGAAAAGGCAAGCATTAATTGAAAAGATTCATAGAAATTCTCATAGTATTTTCATACCAAGCAGTTAAAGCATGCATTATATAATCTTGAGCTGGAGGTGGTCAGAAACAGGTGCAGTTTCAGTAACTTTATGATGTATCATGACTAATCTTGTCTGTATATTTATGTTTACAATATTGTAAAATTAATATGGCTAATTATGTATGTAGGTATTCTTACCAGTAATTAAGTTAATATACTTAAGGACAATAAAAACGCACGGTGGGGATAATTGCATTTTGACAAGGAAAATATACATATTATCAACATTTTTCACAGTTGCATAATACCGAATGCATTGCAGTAATTTAGATACCAAAATTATGAAAATTTATTTATAATAAAAAGTTATTGCGTAATAAAAAATGTACCCCCGAAAATAAAAGAAACACTTTTTGCTAAATGTGACAATGAATTGGTTCAATCTGTTTCCTGTTGTTCATTGTCATTAAGTATATTTTATCAAATGATAAGAATTGACCTTAGCAACATTGCTAGCGGTACAAATTTTGTATGACTTGCATCCAGTTTACTATAAATTAGCTTGTGTTGAGGCATGGATCTGAAACCAAAATCTTTAAAAAAAGTTTAGCAAGGCAAAACAATGTTGCTATGGTGTTTGTAAAGGTGACTCGAGGTATACAGACAAAGAAGGCATGAAAGATGTATCTTTATACCCTTTCCAAAACTAAAAACAAATGAACGTAAGATCTAAAAGTGGATAAGTGCATGTGGTCGGCTGTATTTTATTATTGGCAAAGTAAAAAATTTTAAAAAGTGGACATGCAAATTCATTTGATATTTTGTTTGACGAAAAAGACCTACAGAAGGAAATGCAGACCCTATTCGAGCCTCTTACATTCCGCTTTAGATATAGAAAATTAAGTCAATCGTTTAGCTGTAGACATTTTATTTTGCATGGCAGAATAGTAATTTTGCTGCACCTATATAGATTTTCTCTTGTGAATTATGGTACTATAAATTTGGAATAATTTTCCCTAATCAATTAATAATAATGTCCTTCTCATCCCCAGCTTCAATACCAGCCTTGCATCTGAAAAACAATTACAACAACAACAAAACAATACATTTAATTTCTACATTTAATAAAATATACTTAATGACAATGAACAACAGGAAACAGATTGAACCAATTCATTGTCACATTTAGCAAAAAGTGTTTCTTTTATTTTCGGGGGTACAGTTTTTATTACGCAATAACTTTTTATTATAAATAAATTTTCATAATGTTGGTATCTAAATTACTGCAATGCATTCGGTATTATGAAACTGTGAAAAATGTTGATAATATGTATATTTTCCTTGTCAAAATGCAATTATCCCCACAGTGCGTTTTTATTGTCCTTAAGTATATTAACTTAATTACTGGTAAGAATACCTAATTAGCCATATTAATTTTACAATATTGTAAACATAAATATACAGACAAGATAAATCATGATACATCATAAAGATACTGAAACTGCACCTGTTTCTGACAACCTCCAGCTCAAGATTATATAATGCATGCTTTAACTTCTTGATATGAAAATACTATGAGAATTTCTATGAATCTTTTCAATTAATGCTTGCCTTTTCCCTGACAAATTTAAACCTTGACACTGTCATCAAAGTTTTAGTTAAACATTTGAATGCTCAGGTTATGTCATGTGAGCGAAACTTAACTCAAGGTTCAGCATTTTCTGTTAAATTTACAGCAAATATCTTATCACAATGAACCATTGTTTACACTGTATTGTACCACCTTCCTAGAAATGTGTATCATGTGGTACTGATAACACAAATCGATGACGTAGCTGTGAATCCTTCCTATATAAAGTTCTTGTTAACCTTTAACAATTTCATTGTGATCAAATATTTCTTACCACTAATGTGGATTGCATAAAACACCTTTTTACTTTGTATCATTTAATTGCAACATCTATTTATGTCAGAAGTTCTTATGTCTATGTTTTTTGATATCTAGTCTAAGTAAACGTTTTTAATACATTGCTTAACTTATGTGGACAATATCCACTTCCCTCTAGCCAGGGATCTTCCATCCATGCCGATATTCTTCAAGATATCATAATCACATCA
Source organism: Corbicula japonica (assembly GCA_038501625.1). Classification (NCBI taxonomy): domain Eukaryota; kingdom Metazoa; phylum Mollusca; class Bivalvia; order Venerida; family Cyrenidae; genus Corbicula; species Corbicula japonica. The sequence continues at coordinate 58,079 of JAZAYU010001064.1, read as the reverse complement.
TAGCCAGTCATATGTGATATTCAATAAAATTTACCACTTATATAACTACTTATACTTGATCTCTATTTCATATCATAGGCCAAACAACTACTCACTTCATATCTACAATCAGATGGATCCAACCACAAATTGGCTCAGGGACATTACATCATTAGCATGACTGTCGTCTACATATAACACGTGTGTGTTATATTTTTCTTGTTATCGTAGGATTTAGTTACAGCTTTCCTCCTGCTATGCAGATACCTATTGAATAATTCATGAATACGGTCTTTTCAGGCATTCCGAAACCTACTATTAACAACATAGTCCAGATTCAACAAGCAAGTAAGTAATCAAATATTTAAAAAATGATAATGCACTTTTTCATATATTTAGAATAAGCTTATTTCTGATTTCAAATGTATCATTTTTAAAAAAAAATACCGTACGCGCTTTCTCGCTTATTAAGAGCACTAGATTCAAAGTAAGAATGTGTGGTTCATTCCATGACCTATCCTTTGTTACCTACTTCGATAATCGACGTTTTAAAATTTATAATTCCGTTTATGCCGGTTCAAGGGGCCAAGTATACAACGCTGTCAAAAATGAATACTCCATATTGAAAGCACACATTTTGTTTCAGATTCAAATTCCGGTAATAGACCAATATGTAAGTACTAGATATTGTTAAACCAAAGAAAGAAAGAAAGAAAGAAAGAAAGAAAGAAAGAAAAAAGAAAGAAAGAAAGAAAGAATACTCGTGCATGATATAAAAAACTGTGTTGTTCTTGTTGTTGTTGTTGTTGTTGTTGTTTTCAAGTTTAACTGAATTTTAAGGTTATATTTATAAAAATGAGCTTTAAAGCAGTTTAAAAAATATTTAATTTTGTCTTTAAAGAAAAACAATCAACATAACGTTATTTTTGTGAATTCTGCATAACAAAAAAGACGAAAGTATAAAAGGACGAACCATAACCTAACCTTTAGCAATATGCAAAATAGTCAGGGTGGGATACCAAAACCAGCCATATAAATACGGGATATATTAAGGGTGGGTTGGAGTTTTTTCACCAAGACAATTTGTACTTTCTGGCTGATCTGAGAACCTGCTGGGGCAAGTGTGAGGTTTGTGAACCCGAGAACCTGGTTAAAGCCCCCAGTTGTTTATTGATATAGGCGGTAACCCCTCGGGTTGGCATTTTGTTAATTGTTTGTGGTGTCTGCTTTGAACCTGATCATTTTATTAACCGTGCTCTCTCTTTATCTTCTTATTGACTGTGTGAGGAGGCTATTTTTTCTGAATGTGACAATTTCTGAAATGCATATTTCGCCTTTATATAAATACGGGATGAAATAACAATGGTTTATAGAACTACTTGAAAAGTAAGTATCGACAAAAAAGTTGCAATTTATAACGTTACAACACTGTTTGAATGAGAAATTATTTTGAGTCGGTTGTAAATGACACGTGGTTTATTATACGTATCGTAATTATTTAATCTTTTGGTTCGTACTTCTATAATCGAAATATTAAAACTCTAATTCCGTTTATGCCGAAGCCAAGCATACACCGCCGTGATAAATGCGTACTCCATAATAAAAGCAAACATTTTGTTTCAGATTACTATGCATTTCTGAGACCACGTAAGTATTTAATATTGAAAAACTACTTTTCCCTGAAAAATAAAAACATTAACATTTGGATATAAATTTGCAGATTTGCATTAACACTCCGGGATAGTAACTGCTTAATGTTTTGTTAACAATTTGCACTGTCTTTGCAAACATTTTTTTCAAAGCATCCATACGCTCTATTTAATGCTTCCTGTATTGTTTTAACAGTTCGACTGTGCTTATCAAACCTTCTAACAATTTATAAAATTTCGTTTAATGTGTTGTAAATGCGTAAATACAAATTACGTATCGTAAATACACAACTAAAAATGAAAGGAAACATTTTGTTTTAGTCTATAATTACAACTATGCCGAAACCACATACCAAGGCCAAGAACAGGGACAGACTCAAGAAAGTAAGTTTAAAATATTATATTATTTTATGATAATCAATGATATTTGCTTTTAAAATTATATTTCCGTTTAATTTATCTATTACACAATAGTTTATTTTCTTGAACGTTAAATATGTATGTGCATGGGGCGGGGATTCTGAAATAAAGCTATTGGTTCCCACATTTTACGCATTTTCGAAGCACTAAAGCAAATTTTCCTCATTATGGTACCCAGCGATATCAAGCTGACACATATGGATCATATTGTCCAGCGTCGTAATCATTGTCCAGTTATTACACAACTTTATCCGGAATTCTTGCTTATAACATTGAATTTCAAAATGTCGTGTTCGATGGCTTTCAGTTCCCTTTTCTTCTTTTTCAATATCACAGTGGCGTTGTTTGTGCCGTGTGGCGGCTGTGAAAAGTCTCCCTGTATATTCAATCAGTGCTGTTTTCAATTACGTCAGTTGAAGGTCGTTGAGCACGATACTTATGTACTATGTTAATAGTACTTCTTAAATTACCTCTGTTTTAATATTTCGGCTAGTTTTGAGATGGGTGGTTTCAATTTCCCAGCCAATATAGATATGGATATTGTTCAATCACCCCAATGATATACTTCCTTCTTTTTAAGTTTTGCCTTTGGCGTTGTCTGTGACATGCAGGATTTATATTCTAAGATCCCCTGTCAAAATTCTATTCTGTTTAAAGCCCCAGCCCTAAACTTAAGTAAGAATACACTATGGAAAAATCACATTTGTCCATATATACTCAAATATATAAATTCTCTAACAGAACACAAAAGATCTGATCGAATTCTTTCTTATAGACGGGATTTTCAATGATAATGTTATATTATAGTTAACAAACTTTTAAGAAGCTAAATATAATGGAGCTATATTTTGCACCTATTTTTAATGAAGCGATCTCTTCATCCGCGATCTCGATTACTGTTACGTTTCGGAAATCCTACTTTCGCTTTTAGTCGCGCGGACCAAATTTGTTTAAGTAAATTAAAGTTTTATTAGCGAACTAACACTGCAAATTTGTGCCTATAGTTCCAAATACATGTAATATTTCATACAAGAACGGGTTTAATTGAAGTAATGCCGCTTTAAATCCGCCCATTATTTTCTCGTTTATGACAAATCCATTCTTTTATCTGGGGACCATATGCCGCTGAAGATGTAATAGTATTAATTTGAAAAACCGCATTGAAGGTTCCATGTCCACCGCCTATGCACACTATCGTTTAGGATGGTCAAAATTGTACTGTTTCTCTGTGTAAATATTGAATTGCGCTCAACCCGGGGTTAGGCGGCGTGGACAGTAATATGCATTTCCATTACTGTCCATGAACAGGCTCAATCAAACCGAGCCTGCAATATTTTCATATATCTACTCTGTGTCAGCATCGCTCTTGCCATAAAACGAGAATGTTCAACCTGTTGAAAAAGTTATATTCGATAACAGTGCTTCGAGAGCATTTAAAAGCTTCAAACACCTTACCCACTTGGTTTAAATAATAATATTTATCAGGAAGGAAACATTTCAAAAAATGATTATTTTGACATTTTTGATTTGCTTAAAATACGAAAACGAAAATCGAGGTCACACGGGATAAGGACTAATGGTAACATCAAAAGAAAATCACGTGTTTATTTATGATTTTCAAAATATTTTAAAACATTCTGGTAGACACGCTATGATTTCACGTTTGGCTTCATTCCTATTTCAAGTTAACAAAAAGTGGATAAGGAAGCCGATGATATTGTTATAAGAACTTATCCACTTTATGAAGTTGCTAGCCTTACTCAGTGTTACAGTCGGCATGTTCTCAGACCACACATTGACTTGGAATCTAATAACTAAAGACATTTTCTGAAAATTTCATTTTTAAATAAAGGTATAGATTTTAAATTGACCTTCCAAGTATATTTAAAGATAAAACTGTTAAATTGTCATCCTGTTTATCCCGTGTGACCTAATTATTTCCAATTTAATTTCAAAAGGTCCGATAGTATATAATCGGACATCGACTTTAATACATGTCGTGCGGAAATTACAGAGTCTTTAAACTCTTTATGCAATAAATGGTGTAAACGAGAACATGCTGAGCCAAATTCACTTCCAAACTGGAAAAAAACAAATATTCAAAATAATTGACACTTGTATATCCTTCTATAAAAGAAACATAGCTTTATTACCACCTCGACCTCGTTTTAACTTTCGTCATTTGAAAAAGGGTATTCAAGACTTTCACAACATTTGTTTTAACACCTGCTGATAAGGCTTCTAATAATGTAATAATATTGTGACGTATACACTATATTAATGTTCAGACTGAAGAGCTTAATAGCACTAATGCTTTTACACGGACTTCTTCATCTGAGAGTCATATTGTTACTGCACACACTCTACAAATTACAAAATTTAGAATCAGTGTTGAGCCGAAACAAGATAAAGTACCTTCTATGTATTGGTTGCCTAAAATGCACAACCGTACAAAGCAAGATTTATTGCCATCTCTAGTTCTTGTACAAAAACTAAATTATCCATGCTCTTAATATCTTGTCTTACAGCTTTAAAAGAACATGTAATTAGATATTGCGAAAAAGTTTTTGAAACCACTGGTAAAAAAACTTTTGGTCTATAAAATTTCAAAATGACGTTTTGAAGAAGTTTAAATCGAATAATTTTCAGGCGTTCTGTTTGTCTACTTATGATTTCTCAACCTTGTATACTTCTTTACCTCATAATTTAATAAGAGACCAGCTAACCAGTCTCATTGAAAAAACATTTGCTAGAGAAAATAAAAAAAACAACATTTATCGCTTGTAATTAACATAGGGCATTCTTTAAATATGGTTCTTATGATAATTATACTTCATGGACCTGTCAAGACCTTATCCAGGCGCTCACCTTTTTGAATATTATTTATGTAAGATTTGGTACCTCTATTTATAAACAAGTAAAAGACATTCCAATGGGTAATAATTGTGCATCCCTTGTTGCTGATCTGTTTTTATAGTACTGTTATGAAAGATATTTTATGTTGTCTCTTTCTACCTAACATTAGGATGACATTATTACAGCCTTGAACAACACCTCGAGGTACCTTGATGAATATAGATAAACTCATTTTCCATCTCTGGTAAAACAAATTATCCTAGTGAACTAAAACTTAATAAAGCAAACACTTGAGATAAGCAATCAAATTTTCTTGATCTTAATCTTTCTATTCAAATCGGATACGTCACTACTAAAATATATATATGATGAAAGAGATTATTTAAATTTAAATATAGTAAATTTTATGTTTTTAGGCGGCGATGTTCCTCTTGCAACATCTTACGGGGTTTATATCTCACAGCTTGTTCGCTTTTTCAGAGTTTGCAATGGTGTTAATGACTTCAATGAACGTAATCTTTGCATACATGTAACAGAAAAACAAGGTCACAAATTAAGGAAAACCTTTTGTAGGTTTTATCGCCGCTACCCAGATTTAATTCAAAAATATAGGTGCAGTTTAAAATTACGTTTGCAACAAGGTATTTCAAAGCAAGTTTTTTATGGAGATATAATTTATAAACTTAAGAAAATTAAAGTCAATGTAAAATTAACCCAGTTAATCGTAATAACCATCTGTAAATTCAAAAAGAAAGGTTACCAACATGATATTCTGCAGCGCTCTGTAGGCCTGGTGATTAACCAATCTACAGTTCATCATTATGCTTACCTTTTTGATTACACGACTGTGGGGTTTAAGAGTTTATGAAGGTTTATGGGGAAATCTTTTCTTTAAAGAAACTTGAAGCTCGATTTGTTTCTTTTATCCATGTCATCGTCTTCTTGCTAATTTGACTCCAGATGCTCTGGTCTCGGAAAGATCATTGAGTACTCGCCCTTTTGGCTTTGCAATGCTATTATCTTCTTATGTTTTATATGTTTGTGATTTTTTGCATGCAACATTGTTGAGCTTTGGGTGAGTTGGAGTTATTTCACCAAGACAACTTGTACTTCTTTTGTGATTGGAGAACCTGTTGGGGCAACTGTGAGGTTGGTGCACCCTAGAACTGGTTTAAACCCCCAGTGGCAATTTGTTTTGCCACTGACTGTTCCAAGGGTTCTCTTTTTCTATTAACTCTGAATGTACATTCAAACCAAACCTAAATGTAAATGTTCACATAATTACTATCACGATACTATATGATAATGAAAAAAGTTGCGATATCTTGTCTAACAAATGTATACAGTATACGATATTTGAACATTTGTGTTTGACCTTGAATTTCCTGGTCAGGTAAATAGATAACAACAGAATACAAGTTATATTGAATTTAATTTTGCATTTACAGAGATTATGATAATGTTTATTGATGGCATTGCAATAACAAACTTTAAGCGGGTATGTGTATGGACTCAATACTTGCTCCGCTCTTCGCTCCAGCGAGGTTCGAGTTTCTCAAACGGGAGTAGAAGGCAATGATCCAAACGAAAAAGCTACTTTTTCTCGAATACTTGAAAATATAAATTAAAGTCAGGGTTTGACAAATTCTTATCCCGGCACCCGCAAGCAACCAGCTACGATCCGCCGGGAAAGCCATTTTTTCTTGAATAAGCCCGCCAGGCCATAAAAATTTGGTGTCTGGTTGCTGGTTCACGATATTTAAACATTCCAAAAGCCACAGAGTTTTGCACTAATAACAATACATAAATTCCTTCCGAAACTGCAGCTAAAACCTCTCGGTTATTGCGTTAAAATACAGCTGATAAGCGCAATCAGTTGAAAGCGTTGAAGGGCCGCCTCCACCAACATCCCACTGAATGGAATATACCTTGCATAGATTGCATGCATACATGTCGTTGTAATTTCCAAAATTAAAAAATAAGAGTACACAGTATTTTTGAGTTAATTAATCAGTTTGTTATTAACACGTGACAAAAAATCACAGTGATTAATTTTAAAATCATAGATCGTTGTAAAATATGTTCTCTTATCTATATTGTATATACTTGTTAAACATTTTGCCACTAAGCGTTCCAAGTAACATCTCCGGTTCTCATTTTCGTTAATTGTGTGTGGTGTCTGTTTTGCAACTGATCAATTTATAAACCCATACTCTGTTTTTCTCTCTGCCTTTTGGCCGTGTGAGAAGATTGTCTCCGGTGTGCGGCCATTCCTAATAAGAATATTTCACTTGTTTATAAACAATCTCAAACAAATTTACTTCAGAGCAAAGAATGGCGTTCCAAGCGCAATATCTTTCGGGGTTGATTTATTTTGCAGCGTGATCGCTTTTTGTGTCGCCCTTTCGAAGAAAAGGCGATACACAGGGATCACGTTGTCCGTCTGTCCGTCAGCCCGTCAGCCCATCCGTCCGTCCGTCGGTCTGTCACAAAAACTTAACATTGGCTTAACTTTGCCATTTCTTAACATTTCGAACTTTCAAATTATTTTGCTTATGACAACACGGTCACGATGATGCCAAATTCTTTAGGTCAAGGTCACATTTGATGGAGTTATGCCCCTTTTCAGTCACGAAAACTTAACGTTGGCTATAACCTTGCCATGTCTTAACATTTTTTCATCAATCTTTAAACATATATTGCTTGCAACAACACAATACCAATATATTTTATTCAAGGTCGCATGTCACAGAGTGATGCCCATTTTTATCATGAACAACTAATGTTGTGTATAACATCACCTTTTTGTACTTGGATTGCGACACGAAAACTTAACGTTGGCTATAACTTTGCCATTTCTCAATAATTTTTCATGAAACTTTCAAATTATATTGCTTAAGACAACATACTCTTGATGATGACAAGTTGATTCGGTCAAGATGGATTCATGCCCCTTTTTGTACCTGCATTTTTCTTCCGACATTGTACCAGAGGGCGACATGTTTTCAACTGAACACCCATCTAGTCTAGAGTTCGTATCAATGTTTAAGATTTCAATGAACTTAACATTTGCATAACAGAAAAAGAAACGTTTAAAACAGAGTTATCGAACCACATATAAAGAAACAAAACTCTTTGCAATTGTTCACACAGATTTAATTCAAGAATACCGTTTGCAATCACTACTATAACTGAAATAATGTTTTTGTCAGTTGAGATTTAATTTATTTACTAAATTAAATAAAAGGTAAAGTTATTATCTCCACGTAATTCGTAAAATCCATCTGTAAATTCAAAAACAACCTTATATTAACAGCGCTCTGCATGCCTGGTGATTAAACCATGTACAGTTGATCGGGGGGTGGGTTATGGTCTCATTAAGGTTATTTAGTACTCACCTTTTTGCTTGGCAATGCTGTTAGCTTCATAATGTGTTTAAATGTTTGTGTGAATGTGTGATTTTGCACGCAAGACTGTTGAGTTGATTGGTGAGTTTGAGCAAAGACAACTTGTACGAGTACTCTTTTTTCTGTATGTTGGTATTTGATATTTGGATTTTGTGTTCTGGGTTACCGTTCTTGAGCGGCTGACTAAATGCAAAGTGAAAAATGTTCGTTTAAGAAATATTTATCGTCTACATTTATAAAAAACAGATAACTCCGATAAAGCTTTAACCTTTAGCCTCTGTCCAGTTAACAACATGCCGTGCAGCCATCAAAGATTAAATTTGTAATTCAGTATTATGAAAAAGTGTTTGAACCTACGGCAAAAATCGGTAAAAGACCATGATACCATTCGCAACGTTTTAAACAAAAATAGATCTTAATATGTCAAAGTTTGTTTTTAGTTACTTTTTGCCACATTTTACAACCGATAATACCTCATAGTTGAATTAAATACAAATGTCATTTACATAAAAAGTTCTCTGAAGAATATTATAGCTTGTAATCCATATAAAGCCACTTTACTGATGAATAAAATATAATTATTTTTATGGTCTTGTCAGGTCTTGATCAATATGAATGGAATTTTAACGAAAATTTTGTAAGATTCGATTTTCTTTTTATCACCAAATAAAGACATCGACATAGGTACCAATGGTGAACCAACTGTGGTTTATCTGGGGTTTTCTACGAAGGAGATTAAAGTTACCTCTTTGCTAAGAATATGAAGATGACATCGCAAATGGAAAACAGCATTGAAAGAATTAACGGGCAGCTTTTACGACTGACACACTGATATTTAAATACTTAATAAGATAAAAAAAAACTCTGACAGTCTTATAAATATGGTCTAAGAAATAAACTAGTCCATTTTTTAAATTGTTCGAATTTTTTTGTTTCGTGTCAAATTAAATTAAGTTTCTATTTTAATTGTTCTGTTTATTTGTAAAAAAAATCCAGTAATTGCACTACCAAATGAACATATATTCAAGAGTCTGTTACGGTTGCTGTATCAAATCAAAATTTTACGTTGCATAAACCACGCTATTATCTCTTGTTAAAGTGTATTTAGTGTTGATCTTGACCATAACTTGCCGCAGGTATGAAACTTTAAATAAAAAACCCTCTGTAGTCCTGCAAGAAATATCACTGTTAACATAACGGAATCACTACAAATAGATTTAAGTTTGAACAGAATTATTGCTTAAGACTTACTAATCTTAACACACGAAAACAAAAGTTTTTACATATGCAAAGAAAAGCCATTAAGAACAAGCACTGTCTGTAAAGGCGTCTTACGCACTTGTTTAAAGTTTAACAACTCACAGACAATAAAAGAGAAGAAAGACGTTTAGAATACACATTTAAACTGAAATTAAAAAGCAGAATTTGTTCCAATGTGTTTTTATACTAAGAAAATTCATCCATGCATCGTTTCATACATTGTTTTTCAGATTCAGGAGGAAATGTAGTAAATGCTCAGCTTCAAGGTAAAATATTACGCATACAATTACCATTACGGTAATGTGGACGAGCAAGTAGCAATACCAAAAGAAAAACTTCGTGAATTTCGGTTTGCAAAACTTGATTTTCTGATTAGCCCTTGTGACTCTAGTACAGTGTAAGTAGCACAGACTGCTCAGATCCGGTAAGCTGAGCATTTGTTCATCTTTGAGTCCGCGACGGATGTAACCAATCATTGTTGTTTTTGTAGAGTGAAAACTGCGTAGTTTTACAAAAATATATTTCGGAAAATCTTTTTAAAACAATTGAAAACACGACTGGACTGGACAGTATCTGCAAATTGGTCACTACATTATAGAAGTCCGTTTCGAAAATGGCACATTCTAATTTATGGAAACATCTGCGCCTGGCAATGGTCACAAAAGCTTTCCGTTGTCTTATTGAAGCATTATTTTCCAATCTTCAACGAACTGGGTCAGAACCTTTATGGTCATAATATCTCGGTTATGTTTGATAACCAGCTAGATTTCTGTTGTCTAATTTTCTTCATTCTTTACTATACTTGATCTTATAATTGGAATTATATCCTCCGAAATTGGAAAACTGTTGTAAGAAATTATATTTGGACATGCATACTAAGACTGTCATGATCTATGTCTGAAAAGTTCAAAAGTAAATCTAAATCTAATCAGTTGACCTGGATATTAATATGTTCATATTTGATAGCTTACTGTAACCTTATAACCTTGCTCAATAACACAATGTTGAATTCAGACTTACTTTATGGCCCAAATGCAGATGTTTAATAGTCACTGTGGTTATAAATGGAATAAAATAATTTAAAAACAATCTAGGCTAGGAAACATAATAAAAATGTGTTTCATACAAACCTCATATGGTAACCTCATATGGTAACCATACAAACCTCATATTGTAACCCCTAAGAATGAAAAAAAATGGTCTCAAGCCTTCTAAATTGATCAGTTTTAATAAGATTAAAATAGTATAAATGTGTTATGCACATAATTTGTCTAATTGTATTATTATTACTTGTTGATTAAATCTTTGTACTTCAAATTGTGCGACTCGCAAAATGTTTTCTTCCACAGCTTTGAATCTTAAAGAATTTATCAGATCAAGATTTCCAGAAACATGGCTGTGGAAGGATTACGAAACGGGGTTAGTTCCTTAGACTGTTTTAAATTTTATAAATAGTGTAAATAAAGTAAGTTCGTTTGCCTGGCTACAAAAAAAGTATATGTTTGCCGTTGGAATGGGCAAAAAATGCGAGTTTTTATTAGCGCATGTGCTTGCTTGTGCGTGCGCGTGGGTGTGTTTTCTTTATTATAATTAACTTTAAGTGATAAATTCTTAATTCTGGATAGTATGTTTTACAACAATTTAAAAAATATATATATATACTTTTTTTGGCAGTTTGTATATTATAATATTGATGTGTACTTTCGTACTTTTTGTATAAAAAATGTTAAATACATATATCATGTATATAAGAATAGTCATTATCACGCAAAAACACAGTCTGTATATATTACATATTTAAAATATAATTTGTGAATATATTCCTTTAACGACAACTTCATTGATTATCTCACATTCAAGTTTATTTGATGAATGTAGACGAATCAGTAAGTACAGCAATTTTCTAATTTTTATTCTGTAGCTTTCCATGCTAGCGATAATTTTTGGTTTTTCTTCTTAATTCTGAATATTGTTTGCATTTTCCTCTAGTCAGAAACAATATTTTTGTTGTTGTTGTTATTTTTTAAGATGTCTTGCCCATTTTTTTGTTATTGTCCTTTATTTATAAGTCTATATGACTTTTGTATCCATTTGTTGCATACGTGTAGGTTGAACGGGCGTATTAATGTGATTGAAACGTTGCCAGATTCAGTGACAACCTGGGTGACGTCTGTTTTCGCAACAGATCGAAATACTGGATTTGGAATACCGGAGGAAAAATATAAGGTAAAACACAGTTTCTTTGCTTTCACGACCTCAAATGGAATTGAGAAAGTTAAGGTTTTCAGTGCATGTTTATTGCAAATCTTACATTTCAAATTATTACACATGTATTTAGGCATATGTTAAAAAGAGTTATGAACAAAAACCCTGCATACTCAATGTGCAAGGTTCGATGCATAAGTCGCGGCAAGTTACTGACGAGATAGGTCGAAACATTTCACATTTGACATATAAATATTTTATTTAACATTGTTTTGCAGATTAAAGTCAAACGTAATTTCTTCCTAACGATATCTACGCCACCATCGTTAATGGTCGGTGAGGAGTTTTTGCTGCAAATTACAGTTTTCAATAACTTAGGGAGCCGGATGCAGGTAACAGATGCCTACATTCATATTCATAACTATGATTTGGATTGTGTTAGAGGGAGGGAATTTTATGGATTGGATTTGGGTCCATTTAGGACTGTGGTCAGGTCAAATGTTAGAGAAAAAATAAGAAATGTTATAAATATCTCAGACAATTTAATTCCAGTAATTTGCATTTTCTGCATTTTTATTTGGGCTGAAAGCGGGTATTGTAAACATTGTTTTTGTGCAGCTGTTCGCTACATATTCTACAAACATTGAGGAAGATGTTCTATTTTTTATTTTTACTTTATGACAAATATTAAATGAAGATAAATATAAATTCTGAAATCCATGTCCTTATTTAAAACCTTGCTTAAAAATTCGCGTAATTAAATACATTATCCCACAAACATATTCGTAAATATGACAGCATTACATATCAACATACGGCTAATAAGCTAATATAATGATATCATTGTGAAACTCGATAAAATTAATCACTGTCACAGTGTTAAACAAAAATTATGTAGAGAAAATGAGTTATACAAAAGTAATAACACGGTTCATTTTTAGGAATGACATCGTAGAAAAATTAGCAATTTATGTAAAATTTAACGACTACTCAATGTTTTGATAACATAACCAACAAAACAAATCATCAAGAATATCCTAGCACTGATATCTGACCAAGAGAGTTAAGTTGGTTCCTTTGAATAAAATGCTACCGAAATGCAGATAAAAAAAAACGGAGGAAATGAGCGTATAACATTTCAATTATATTTGATGATTGTTAAGAGATTGTTTCAATATATGGATTACGTACTACTGCATAGAGTTGTACTGAGCACTTGCATATTTCATTAATTATTTACTATTCTTTTTGATTCTTGTTAAGTTTCATTTGATATAGACAACACAAACATTTGTGTTATTAATCTTTAATTTAGTAAATTGTTGCAAAATGCCTATTTATTTATATTTTTATTAATTAGGTACAAATTCAGATTGATAGATCAGACGATCCATCGAGACCAATACCAGCATCAACTGTTGTGAGTTGGTTAGATCTTTATATCAATCCTAAATGTTTGTTTTAATGAATTTGTTTTTTTTTTTTTGTAACCAATGTGTTCCGAAAGGTCTATTTAGTAATAGGTTAAACTTGTCAGTCAATAGATGCTGAAACTAACTATATACATGACAGAGAATAAATGAACTGTTCGACAATATGCGCATGCTTCAAGCAAATTAGGCATTAGTCTTCGATAATATTTAACTTAACATACCAACTTCAGTACATTTTGCGCTGACTTACAAACGCAATCAAACAATTGTATACAGTAATAGAGGTTATACACTTATTCGTTTCAGCTGTTATCTGAATTTATTAAAATTGATTTTAATTCACAGTAATTTTCGCTTCATCAGTTTTTGTCCATAATCTTATCTTTAAAAATTTGGATTTAATTTCCATTATAAAATCTTATAAATATATATATATTTCGTTTATGAAAATTGTGTGGGAACAATTAAGAATTATTTCATCAAATTCATGTAATAAATGTCAATAAACAATTGTTGAATTTTTGTTTATGAATAGGACAAAATTTGAATAAAAACACTTTTTTCCCTAGCTCGCAAAGTTATATGTGATTAATTTTCAAAGGTTGAGCCAGAACAAGGTCATTCGACATTCGCAAAAATATCATCTAACAAAACTGGCATTCATAAAGTGACAGTTCGTGCAAGAGCAGGGGATTGGTTCAACACGTATGCAACAGATATAGTAGAAAGAGAGATATCCATCCGAGTAAGTCAAAATTCTCTTAAACACGCCATCAGTTTCTAAAAGTTTTTCATCAATTGCAGAAGCATGATTGGTTTGAAATCTTGATTCGTATTCTGACATAAACGTGACCAATTTATTAGACTGTCCGACAAGAGAGAGAGAGAGAGAGAGAGAGAGAGAGAGAGAGTTTTGTATAACTATAGTTGAAAAATACACTACCACGGAAGATTTTCTTTTTACTGTAATTGAATTAGTGAGTGTGACCTAAACAAAAGCAAACATGTTGTAAAATATCGACCTTGTCAGTTGTTGCAAGTAACACAACTGACAAATAAATGCTATTGCTCTTTTATAACAAATTATTCTGAAAGTGATGTCTTTATTCTGACGTAAATATTGTCAACGAGGTGAGTCATGTATATATGGAATTTCACAGAAAACACAGCCTTCCCACGCAGCCATAAAATAAAGAGAAAAGGTAGCATGTGTTTGCAGTCGTGGATCGATTAACTCACCAGTATTAAGAATATTAATGCATTCAATGCATATTACAAAGACTTGCTCTTGTTGTGTTTCTTTCTGATTGGGTGACTGTGATCACTGTAAGGTGTTGTATCTTATATGATTTACCAGACATACAAACATCAAAACTGGGAAAGACGACCTAAAATTCGATTTTAAAACACATCCAATGAATGAGCAGACAAAACTGATAGCACTTAAATACAAAATGAATAATCTAAAGGCGTAAAACTTTATGTCATTTTAAGAATCACTTTTTGCAGCCACAAGGAATACGCAAAACAATCAATCGCCCAAAAGTCGTTACAGTTTTTGGTAATGGCTCAGTATACAGTGAGTCGATTCTTTTCGGGAATCATTCAAACATAATTCCAGGAAGCCGACAAGTTTATATAACAGTAACAGGTATGAAAATAACGTTTATGATAGCTAATTTGACATTTTTACATTTATGTTAACCTTTTGGAATTAAATCAAATTTATAATAAAATTTTATTTTATTTGTTTTATAAATACCCCTTATTAATTTCGCTAATTATAAACTATTATCTTATTCGGTATTTCATTCAAAAGTTTTATACATTCGTATGATAACAAGAACTTGCTACTGACCATTAATACTTTTATTAGTTACCGGGTTGTTATTGCGTGCTGAAGGTCCCATTTTACACTGTTACGTTAAGTTTGCAGTTTTCAGCCCTATGATTAAACTAAGGATATCGTAATTTAAACGGAATCAAGTAATATAAAAAACACTAAGATTTAAGACAAATTTCTTTATGTGAAATTTTACATTCAAAAGTTTTTATTGTACAGATATGTTCAAACAGATGACAAAACATAAATCTCATAAGACATTGATTTATACCGATGAGCACTTAGGCAATCCAATGAGAGTTTGAAAATCAAGGTCAAAGTGAACAAAATAAAATTATATCTAATGCATTTTTGCAACATTCATAACAGAACATTTTCTAGACAAAGTATGCAGCTCAAATATAATTAGAATTCCTGTGATAGATATGTAAATGCACAATAGATTTTATTGCTAACTGCTTGATAACCAGCAACAAACTTTACCAATGTGACTATACAAATCTTAACAGGTGATATAATGACTCCTACAATTACTGGCTTACAAAATTTGATACTCGCGCCATCCGGGTGTGGAGAACAAAACATGGTCAAGTTTGCACCAGATGTATTTATCACGAATTACCTGAAGCTCACAGGGCAGCTTACCAAAGAGATAGAGAAGAAAGCTTTGTCTCACATACTTACAGGTAATGTCACATTTTTATTAATCTTCAAAAAGGCGGTTCCAAACAAACAGTGGTAATTTTTTATAAGAAGATCTTTATTACCTTATTATATAAGGTTTATTCAAACAAATTCCATTAAATTAACATTTCTTCTAAATAGAGCTTTTGCACGTTATTAACTCCTCTTTATTCCACACATATTTCATGAAGGTGTGTCAATCTATCATCAGGATTTTGTGTTTTTCTTTAGGATATCAGAACGAGCTCAGCTTCAAGCGGCCTGATGGGTCATACAGCGCATTTTTAAGTGATACCTATGGTGGTTCCTGGTAAATACTGAATCACAGTTAATTTCTTTTCTTTTATGTGTGCAGTATATGAATTTCTTATTACAGAACTTTCAGAAATCATTTAAATTAAATAACTACTATGCTTGTTAGTGTTGGGAATTAACAATCATAATCAATAATCGATAGAGTTACCAGATCTTGTAAGCCAGTTGTACATTTGTTACGGTCGATAAAAGTATTATATCTGTTGTATCTATATAATCTAGGCTAACAGCGTACGTATTGAAGTGCTTTCACCAAGCTCAAGATCTCATCACGATTGACCCAGCAGTACTAGATCAAGCTACCAGCTGGCTTTTGAGCAGACAGAGTGTTGATGGTTCTTTCCGAGAGCTGAGTCCAGTTCGATACATAGATGTATTCCTTTAAAACAATCTTAAAGAATATACTAGTAACTTAATCTTATCTATAACTAAATAAAGAATGTATATTTAGGACGTTAATAAAAAGTGGTACATATAATAAAACATATAGATCCACCGGTATGACGTCAATGCCTAGCCACATATCTCCAATAACCGACAAACTGTGTACGCGTTTGGTTTCAGAACTTGAAATATAAGGAAGTAAGAACATGTACATAAACGTTTTCTATGAAGCAAATTGGCAAGGCACCTTTTGCCATTTCGAGTGATCAAACAATGATTAAAAGTGAGTCAGTTTCAATAAAAACAATTATAAGACCCAAAAATGTCCCCATAGTTATTTACATATAAGTTCAAGGTATCACTCCAGTTTAAGCTTTGTATCGACTTTAAGGTTTGTTATTGAAATAATTTTAAGATTAAGTTTTATTATCTGTTTGATTGCAATTAAAATGAATTGGAACAGACTACAAAAAACTTAATAAAGTGCAATAGTTGGTCTTCTGAAGATATGAGAATAATGGTTACACTTCAGCATCTGATCATTATGAAAATATTATGGATTTAAAAAAATGTAAATCAGACCACTTTTTATTGAGGTCCCGAAATTGATACCCGTTCCAAAATTCAGAATACATGTTAAGTTTACGAATAGATTTAACATATACAGCTATCTTTCGTTGAATATGAGAAAAGAAACGCGCGTTCTCTATTCAATTCGGTAATGGAATTTATCTAACTGGATCAAAATCAGAAGATATGTGGGTGAAATCTTTTAAAGAATTTTGATTGTTTGTCATGTTGAAGATGTTTGTTTTTTGCAGCACGTATTTTCACAACTAAGAATGTCTGCTTTCGTTGTCATTTCCTTAATGGAAGTCGTGAAGTCTTCACGTGCAAGCCGGGTAAGAAACAATTTACTTTTAGTTCACTACAGTAACAATAGTTTCATTATTATTTAAATATCAAACTAGAAAGTGACCAGTATTTATTTCTAACAAAATTATTAGAATATTTTTTAAGAAACCACTAGCATAAAAACCGTGGTTTCCAAATTAAAATGTGCGGTATAATATTGGAAGACGTTTGAAAAATCATTGGAATAACTTTTCTTCGGATTTGTTAAATTACATTCTTGGACCAGTTTACTATTTGAAACTTACCCTGCACACATTCACCTTTCCTGACTGTATTAAATCATCCATTAAAAACAGATTCAAGCCAGAATTTTAAAAGTCAAAGCAGACAATTATCAATTGCAAGTGAAATACAATATCAACATTATGATTCAGAGAAGCGAATTGATGCACGAACAGCGACTTGTAGCTTATCCTCAATCAAACATGCTATTGTGGGACCGGTGACCCGAGGCAGTGCAATTGTATGAGCAAAAAAAGAGGCTTCTGTAGTTCGCAAAATTTGTTTGCCAATGTGTTAACCCCGCATTTTCATCTCTTTTACTGCAATAGTAGTATGCTAAACAAAATTTAAGACCCTCGAGAAACAGTCATGCTAGGACACTGCCAGGGTCTTCCTTGAGCACTTTTTAGCGGCTTCTATTGTGCGCAAAATTGCTGGACCACGTCCGACTTGTGTAACATTTGCACCAGCAAAGTTAATATATATATCTCATAATACTTTATCTTCAACCAAGAAATGCAAATGTAAAAGTTGCAAAATTTTAATGTGTTTTCAATTGGCTAAATCTTTAAATACAATCATTTTTTAAATAAATGTAATAAATATTTCAGTTTCCTTCATTGAACAATGTTCTTAGCAAAAGTATAAGATACCTCGAGGGTCAGATTCCACAAGTTAACGATGCATATACATTGTCGATAACTTGCTATGCTCTAACCAAATATGGAAGTCAGTATCGTCATTCGTGCTTCAGAAAACTACAGAACAGCATGATTTCTCAAGGCAAGTAACGATTGACCCATATGTGAAGTTTTCTCAATATATGTACATTGTATTGTGACGTACGTATATTTTGTAACTTATCCCTAGTTTTAGAACATATGTTCATAATAACATCCCCAATCTCCATTGACGCAAGCAAGCGAGAACTTAAAAATTGTTTATTCATATCACAGCTTGTGTTTCCAACCGGGGATTGTGCGATATACTTGATTACCAAAAAATACTGTTACATTAGAATTGGTTGATCATCATTGTTGTGTAGTAACATTTTTAGAGTTTTATAAATCAGAAATCTAATTTATATTATTTATCTAATTTTCTTTTAAATTTGTGTCAACTTACCCGATAGCGTACAGTCCCTACACTAAACGAAATAGTTTACAGTAAATACCAATGTATTGTTAGAACATTGTTAGAATATTATAACACATACACGATTAGTTTTGTATTTCATTGACGCAGTCTTTTTAAGTAACCTTGCGCCTATCTCATTACTTTTTTCGCAGAGGGTATGATATACTGGACTGAAAACAACCGTAGAGGTAGCACATCTGCTGAACGAGCGCCATCTAAAGATATAGAAGCTACCGCGTACGGGTTACTGACATACATTGCGATAGGACGCCATTCGGATGCACTACCTATCGTTAAGTGGCTAGCGTCCCAGAGAAATGCACAAGGCGGCTTCAAAACAACTCAGGTAGGAGCCTTCATATGTCTCAAGGTTTGTTTTTAGGTTTTCTATCTTTAACTAGTATGTAACTAAGTAAAACGAACAAGGAGGTAGCACTATCATAGTAGATTTGTTATGGTAATGTTTAATTCATTCGAAATCTTATAAATGAAATATATATACGTAATGTTAATTTGTTAATAAAAAAATCGGATTGCACATCCTGTTACATTGAACGTTACTAAACTGACTATTTCAAAGGTATTGGGAACTGCTAGCTTTTTCAAAAAAAATTCCATAGCAGCAGCATTAAGAAATGTCATTAATTAAAACAAGAGAAATTCTTACTCTTCTTTCAAAAGATAGGAACATCGTATTTTTTCATACACGTGCTCAAAACACTTCGTTACGCAAAAGATGCACCAACTAGTTTCTCGTCGGCTTCAAAAAAAATTGTACCATTTTGGGGAACGTCTCGGAAAAAGTTTTTCGAAAAGCCGATGTGAATTCTTTAAGGCTTTGTCTGCTGGATGTAGCCATTCCTGATATGCATATTTTACTTTTTAAAGACGTCGAAAAGTTGAGCAGACAATACTGCTTATCATTTCATGAATTTCGAGCGAACAGCAATTATTTGTCAAAATGATTGTAAAAAGCAGTAAGTAATATGTTCAAGTTCTTTTCCAAAAATAAAGTAACATCTAAGGTGTCAAAAGATAAAACCAAAGACACCTTTTCGAGTGAAATGCCAATATAAGAATAATTAAAACATACCATTTATAGGAATATGCTTATATATTTTTAAATATTTCGAATGATTTCGTAATATATACAGTCAAACCTGTGCTAAAGACCACCTGTAAAGAAAGACCACCCGTGGACAAAGATCACACTTTATTTGCCCCACTGTCTGATTTAAAGAACACAATTTCCTGTGAACAAAGACTACCTTCCTTTAAAGACCACTGTTTGGCTCTCTCCTGAGTGGTCTTTGTACACAGGTTTTACTGTACTTATAAATATTTATCATGCATTTACATTATGTTCTGTTACAGGATACAGTGATGTCAGTGCAAGCTTTGACAGAGTATAGCCTTCAGTTGTCAAGGTCTAATCCTAACCCGATAAGAGCTGTTCAGATTCAGGCCGCTGGTGTAGGACTTTCACATACTTACGCGATATCTAATACAAACTACAACGTAACGCACCGTTTTACGGTAAAACCTTTTTTTTTTACTTTACCTTTTGGTTTGAAGTCCTAGACGTGCGATCAATTGTCCTTATAGGGCAAAACATTTCACAAACCGAATACACTTATTAATTCAGGATTTGTTCACGTCTTTTAAAACATATACGGATCGTTTGCAATCACCTGACGGCATAGAATAATTAATTTTCTACCTAAGCACGTGTGTCAAACTGTCTGTAACTTTTTACTGTGTTATCATGCATGCAGATTGATTCCTTTGCAGATTCCTGCATCTGTGCCGTTGATAAATGTTGCCATATCCGGCAACGGACTCGCAGTTTTTGACGTAAGCTTCCTGGTCTTATAAATGTTTTGATATAATGATACCTTGATATTATATAAAAAGTACAAGCCTTTAAGGATTGTACTTTTTCTATAAATACTTGTTAGGTGATTTTTTCGCATCTTAAAAAGCTACAAACTGAACAAAAAATTTCCTCACATAACAAATACAAAGGATGTACCAGATGGTTTTATGACCGATTTCAAAAAAAGATACAACACTGAATAAAAAAGTGAATCAGCTCAGTAACCGCATCGGCAGAACATATTTGCAGTGAGGTGCATGCAAATCAGGGGATAATTACCGAGCTCAAAGATCTCGATTTAATATATCAGCTTTGTTAGACCTATTAGTAAGTTACCAGTTGTGGCAAAAGCAAGAAAGACCTGATATTATGCAGTTATAATTATCACACGCCGAGAGGCGGGAGGATCGTGTAGTCATTCCTTGGTAAGTACGTCTTTGCCAACGCAGTTTAACTGTTTCAAACATATTTCTTCTTTTAACAATTTATTTTTCCCCGACTTTGTGTGGGGAAAATGACTGTCTTTGACTACCCCTTGTAATCAAATAATACTACATTATTTTTATTTCTTCATAAAACGTCAATGCAAGAAAGATGCAAAAGTGATCTACTTCTTGGCGTTATTAAAAATAATCATTGCTACATATTTGACTTGTTTGCTAGGTTGTAGAGACATTCTATGTGTCAAAATCCCAAGATCACCCAGATATCAGTGTGAACGTGACACTTATAAGCGAATCAATAAACTCCTTGACCATCCGTCCGGTCTTAAGGTATTTGAAAAAATAATCTTTAGAGTATAATTAATAATATCATTGAACTTTTTCAAATTAATATTTTTATTCTTAAACAAAATTTATCAAACTAAATAAAGGCTAATAACCAGACAAACAGATTTGAAAAAAAAAGGTTTAGCTTTACATAGGGAAGATCAGTGGCGAAACATTTTTCAATTTTAAACGGTGTCTGTGCGACTCACTACAAAAAGTTTGAATGTGTTAAAAGGTTATTTATTTTATCATTTAACGATTTTTGTTGATTTTAGCTGGAAAGGCGTTTCAACTAGCAATTTGTTAATGATGGAAATTGAGATGCCGACGGGTTTTGGAGCCGACTTGGAATTTGTAAATCGACAGTCTGCCATTCGTCGACATGAATCCAATGGCAAGACGTTCGTTTTGTACTTCAATTCAGTAAGTCGTTCTTTTTCACATTCTGTACCCAGCAAGATAAATATAAGCTTCTACAAATAAAAAAACAGTCGCTGTCGTGTGGCTGAAGCACAAATATACAAATAGATGTAAAGGGAACTTTGAAAGACACCGAACACGACAAATACGAAAATATTGCAGACTCGGTTTGATTTAGCCTCTTTGTGAGCAGTAATGGAAATGCATATTACTGCCCACACCACGTCGCCTAGCCCTGTGTTGAGCGCAACTCAGTATTTAAACCAATAAACAGTACAAGTTTGACCATCCAAAACGATGATGTGCATATGGCGCTGAACATGGAACCTTCAATGCGGTATTTTCAGATAAATACCTTTCCATATTCAGCGGCGTATGGTCTCCAGATAAAAGCCCTTAACGAGATAACAATGGAGAACAATGGAAACAACTATATCCAAAGTTTAAAAGAATTATACTTATTGGATATTGGATATATTCGTAAGTGTAAGATACGCGTCTGTTCAGAGTCACAATGTCATAAAATTGGAAGTCATTGACAAATGAAATGGTTACATTCATTTTATTTAAAATTTCTAATAATGTTAAAATTCAATTTATTCATTACAAGTTCCTCAGTGGGAATTATATAATATACAGTACTGTATTGTAAGCGTACGAGGTGTATTTATATACTTTAAGAAGAGTCTGGTACTATAATATTTTTTATTACGTCAGTTAAATAAAGGAAGTCCTTTTTAAAAGCATTATGAATTTGCGTACAATATTTATTTTTGATTTCTGTTTAAAATCGAAACCGTATTTAGAAAGCATTAAAGGGAAGAACGCGTGTTACATAATTCATAGTTAAGTTTTGGTTTGACATTTTATATATATTTGACATGTTACTTAATATATATTTATAGAAATGAGTTAAATTGAAACAAAACATTTCAAGAAATGACATCTTTATAATGAAATAATTTTCATAAATATTGTTTAAATTTTGAATTCGTTTCCTTCTGCAAATTGGTTTATATAAATACTTCAGTTAGCCCCTCGGCGAAGCGTACAGGTTGACGTCAAGATGGATAGAGTGGATCCAGTGGTCGGGAATCAGGCGTGTCACGTCACTGTCTATGATTACTACGAACCAGGTAAAGATACACGTTTAATTGATTACGCTTCGCTCAATAACGCTTAAATTGAACAATGTTTAGAATGATCTCTAAAATTAAAACCGACAAAGAAAGAAAAAGATCGATTTAGATAACTCCAAACTGTGTAAATTGTAAAACAAAAATTTTACAAGAATATGTAGTAAAATTTGTAGTGTACACAATACCCAATATTTTCTTATTTTCTGGGCAATGCTACGAATTCGGTCTGACGAGAAATAGATGAACAACTTGATTTCATTAAAGTGTTGTTCTGTTGCCGCAAAACCAGTTTTGTGTTTATTTATCCCAGCCAATACGCCAATATACTGATCATGGAATATTGTTAATCTGAAAATCACGCATTGTAGGTTCCATGTTCACCGCCTTTTGCAAACCGCCGTTTGGGTAGGATAAAAAATGAACTGTTAACTGGTTTAAATACTGAGCTGCGCACAACACTGGGGCTAGTCGGCGTCAGCAGTAATATGCATTTCAATTACTGCTCATGAACAGGCTTAATTATACCAAACCTGCAATGTTTTCATGTTTGTCGTTTTCGTTGGTTTTCATAGTTCCCTTTTCAAAGTTTCTTTTTCATCTATTTGAACACATTTTGATCAATGGCTGCTAAACACAAAATCAACTTTCTGAACGAATATCATCAACACCTGAAAGTAAGCGAATATTTACTGGTGAAGAAAATAACTGTGCTCTTATTTACAATTTTTAGAAAAACAGTCTGTGACCACCTATGAGTCTGGAATTTTGAAGAGAGCAAATATCTGTAACGTATGCCCTCTGTGCTCCTGGTGCACAGAGAGCATGTTGCCTACAGTAAGTGGGTTAAATTCAAGTCAAAAGATAACGTTTTTGAAATATGTAGATTTCACTAATAGTTGTTTGTTAATAATAACAAACTAGATGTTTTTTGTGAAAAAAACCCATGTCTCCCCCCTGCGCCGCTCCCCCCCCCCCCCTGCGCCCAGACCCCTGTGACCTTGACCTTTGACCTACTGATCCCATAATCAATAGGGTTCTTCTACTCAATAAGGGCTATTACCCTATGCTCTGGGTCAAGCGGTACTCCAGTAATTGACCGGATACGGTTTTTTCTCTTCGGGGCCCCTGTGACCTTGACCTTTGACCTACTGACCCCAAAATCAATATGAGTCCTCTACTCAATAAGGACATCCATCGTATGAAGTTTGAATGGTCTGGGTAAAATAGAACTCCTATTATTGAGTGGAAACGGTTTTCACTCTTCAGGCCCCTGTGACCTTGACCTTTGACCTACTGACCCCAAAATCAATAGGATTCTTTTAATCAAAAAAGGGCTATCACCCTATGAATTTTGAAGGCTGTGGGTCAAACGGTACTCCAGTTATTGAGCGGAAACGGTTTTCACTCTTCAGGCCCCTGTGACCTTGACCATTGACCTACTGACCCCAAAATCAATAGGGTTCTTCTACTCTATAATGGCTATCAACCTATGAAGTTTGAAGTCCCTGGGTCAAAGGGTACTCAAGTTATGGAGCAGAAACGGTTTTCACTCTTCGGGCCCCTGTGACCTTGACCTTTGACCTATTGACTTCAAAATCAATAGGGTTTTTCTACTCAATAAGGGCTGTCATTCTATGAAGTTTGAAGGCTCTGGGTCAAAGGGTACTCGAATTATTGAGCGGAAACGGTTTTCACTCTTCGGGCCCCTGTGACCTTGACCTTTGACCTACTGACTCCAAAATCAGTAGGGTTCTTCTACTCAATAAGGGCTATCACCCTATGAGGTTTGAAGGCTCTGGGTCAAAGGGTACTCAAATTATTGAGCAGAAACGGTTTTCACTCTTCGGGTCACTGTGACCTTGACCTTTGACCTACTGACCCCAAAACCAATAGGGTTCTTCTACTCAATAAGGGCTGTCATCCTATGAAGTTTGAAGGCTCTGGGTCGAAAGGTACTTGAGTTATTGAGCGGAAACGGTTTTCACTCTTCGGATCACTGTGACCTTGACCTTTGACCTACTGACCCCAAGACCAATAGGGTTCTTCTACTCAATAAGGGCTATCACCCTATGAAGTTTGGAGGCCTTGGGTCAAAGGGTACTCGAGTTATTGAGCGGAAACGGTTTTCACTCTTTGGGTCACTGTGACCTTGACCTTTGACCTACTGACCCCAAAATCAATAGGGTTCTTCTACTCAATAAGGGCTATCACCCTATGAAGTTTGAAGGCTCTGGGTCAAAGGGTACTAGAGTTATTGAGCGGAAACGAAGTGTGACAGACGGACTGACGGACAGACGGACAGGGCAAAAACAATATGTCTCCCCCAGAGGGGGGAGACATAATCATTATAATAAATTGATGATAATGGGAATGTTGATACTTGGAAAAATCAGTTTAGCCAAAATAAACACAAACTATCGATCTATGTATGCGTCCTATAAATGCCTTCTTACATTCCAAAATGCCGTAATTCAGTCTTTCATTTGAAATTAAAATAAAATTATTGCGTACTCAACAAATGTCGGGTACATGTATGCAGTGTTAATTAAACACTAAAATTGCACGGCTGTCATAATGGGTTATGTATAGCTCGTACACTGGGCACACCCTCGATACATCACTTAACAATATACATCACTTACATGTAACAATTTCCAATCTATAAAAATATATTTTAATATAATGATGTGTGTTTAACTTGCTGATTAACAAACCTTGAGTATATATATTTGTCATAAACAATGTCACTTTAATATAATTAATGAAAGAGTGTACAAATAACCGAACTTGTCAACACGATACGATATGGGAAATGTTGATAAGAATTGATATCAAACTTTAATATAAAGGAAACATTTCGTTCAAATATCAGAAGTACATGCGGCTAAGTTGTTGAACCTTGCGCCGTCATGTCATTGTTATGATTCAGACGGTATGTGCGCTTCAATACCTTTGTAATAATATGATAGGAATCTTTTAATTTTGAGACAGAGGTTTCATATGGACATAAAATTGTAAGGCCATATTCACATTTACGGTCAAACGTCAATTATTATTATTTATATTTTTTGTGATTGATATTTATGAAAATATTCAAAATGTAAATAATGATGTGTTTACCTTGGACGAATTACAGATCTATTTATTGTTGTTTGCTGACGACACAGTGTTATTTTCCTATACAAAAGAAGGCCTTCAATTATTACTTAATCAACTTCATGAATATTGTACGAAATGGGGTATTACAGTAAATATAGAGAAAACAGTTGTGATGGTATTCAAGGCAGGTAATAGACACGAAAACATCCAAATATATTATAACAGTTCATTGCTGAAAAACGTTCAAACATTTACTTATCTTGGTGTAACATTGTCTTCGAACGGTAATTTTTATCAAGCTCAGAAAGCACTGTCTAACCAAGCCTTAAAAGCATTGTTTTCTCTGAATTCTTTATTTGATAATGTTTCTCTTGATGTAACAGAAAAGTTGAAATTATTTGATTTTATGATTTTACCTATTTTGTCATATGGATCTGAGATATGGGGTTTCCATAAAGCACCCGATATAGAGAAAGTACATTTAAAATTTTTAAAACAGGTTCTAGGCGTTCGCCAGCAGACACCAAGCCCTGCTGTCTTTGGTGAATTTGGTAGATTTCCTTTGTTAATTATTCGTAGTCAGGATTATTAAATACTGGCATAAAATTCTAACATCTCCTAACTCATTATTATATCGAATAATGTTTTTTATCAGATGCAAATGGCAATCTTGTAAATAGTTGGTCGAAAAATGTTAAAACATTATTGTCAGATTTAGGTTTTTCGTATTTATGGAACAATTTAAATATTGACAAGGAACAATTAAAAATTATTATTCAAAGAATATATGACCAGTACTTGCAACAATGGTGTTGTGAACTAAATACATTTTCAAAACTAGAAAGATATAATATTTTTAAAAGTGAATATGTCCAAGAAAAATATTTAAGTAATATTAACAATGTCAGTCACCGCAAAGCTTTGTCTAGATTTAGATGTTCAGCCCACAAACTAGCAATCGAAGAGGGGAGGTTTAGAAATATTGAAAGAAATCAACGTATCTGTAGTAAATGCAATATGCATCAAATAGAATCAGAGTATCATTTCTTGCTAGTATGTCCGTTCTATAGTGATTTACGTAAACAGTTGCTTCCAAAATATTACTGCGTATGGCCAAATATTAACAATTCAAATCTGTTATGAAAACAACACAAAAGAGTAAAATTGTTAACCTAGCAAAATTTGTCTATTTAGCCATGGAAAAAAGAAGCGAAGTGAACTAATTTTATAACAAATTCTATCTGAAATGTATTTCTTTTTCGGTTACTATTGTTAAGATTATAAACTGTACACACTCTACAAAGTTACTAATTGCACTCATAACATGTAATCATGCTTTTCTGTTGTAATATATGTTTTATTTATATACTGTCTTGTAAAACATCCGCCAATATTATAACTTGGCGATGAACATGTATATGTTTTTGCCAATAAATATTTTGACTTTGACTTGTTAAAATATGTAGTACCACACTAAAAATCACATAAACCCTTAGCAGTATTTACTTCACTTCATAAATAAAATTAAAGTTGTATTTAATTTATTTGACATCTCCGCGCGGTTGAACATTAAGTGTAAATTTTAGAAAGATTTTAGTAATGCACTGTGTTCGTTTAACTTAATGTGGGTATTAAACTTCATTTTTTATTTTAAATGCAATTAGAATATGCAAATTTTCCGTTCCAAATATATGTCTTTTTCATATGCATTTTTGATTTACTTTCAGTTTGGAGGAAAATAAAAGAATCTACTATATGAGCGATAAGGGATTATCATAACCTGACGAATTTTAAACAGTTACAATGACTAAAAACCCAAAGACGCCATTGATTATCATATCAGGAGAACTCCCTGATTTGTATATAGAAACCTTTTTCTCATCTAGAAAGTTAGCGAAGTCGCTAGTGACAGAAATATATAGAAATAACACGTGATTGTTTCCTTTAATTTATTTTAATTCTACATTTATTATATTCCTATTTGCATAATATGTTTTGCCTTTATTGCTGAATGTCAGAAATACTTAACATAAAAAACAATATTTTTCTAATACACAGTTAAAATTAAAGATATCCTAGATAATTATTTCTTCTTGTTAAATATCCCGCAAGATCATAGAAGCTGAGAACGTAAACCATCATCTAATAGGCAGCTCTGAGACTGTACTGAAAGGCAAACAATCGGATTGGTTCATTCTCATTATTACATGTATAAGGTTGGGCCGATTAAGCCATGTTGACCATTGACACCATAAATGCAGAAAGGTGAAAGTAAAACTTGAACATGGCTTAATCGGCCCAACCTTATACATGTAATAATGAGAATCAACTCTACAGATAATAGATGATGAAGCCGATGCCGTTGTTACAAGAACTTGTCCACGTTATGAAAAAGTGAAATATGCATATCAGGAATCCCCACACTGACAAAACACAGCCTCCCCACGCAGCGAAAAAGAAGAGAGGAAAAGAGAGCATGTTGTCATAAGTATGTTAATTCAAATAATACGCCACAAACAATTAACGAAATAGAGAACCCTTGGGGTTACCGCCTTGGAACGGTCAGTGGAAAAACAAATTTCCACTGGGGGTTTAAACTAGGTTCTGGGGTGCACCAACTTTCCCCAACAGGTTCTTATATCAACAAACAAGTACAAGTTGTCTTGGTGAAATAACTCCAACTCACCCATTGGCTTAACAATGTTGCTTGCAAAAGCACACTCGCATGTTTTTAGACCACACATGGGAATCTGAAAATGTTTTTAATGAAGGAATGGATTTTGTTGACTTCACAATACAGATTTAAATATGAAACGGTTGAATCGGCTGCATCTAATAATTTACAAAATACTGAATCACCTAATGTTTATTATAAATACAACAAACCAACTAGAAATATAAATATAATTAAAATAAAATTTCCTCTGATTTGAAGATTATTGAAATTGACATTTTATAATTCCCTTTTTCATAATTAACTCCACTGAAAGAAAGGAGAGGAAATAAAGCCTTTACAGTATTTCTTGTAATGAATATTGAGCATTTTACAAACGGTTCTCATGGTGATTGTAATTAATGCACTATCCAATACATGACCAAGTCGCTTACGAATATTAAATTATTTATATATTTATTTTAGTTTATTTAAAAAGATAAACTGTTAAGCAAAATCTTACCTTGTTTCGACATTTAGGTCGATTTGAATGTAATGATTGAACAGTTGTATAATATTGTCTTTTCGAGCAAACTAAAAATTTCAGGCGGATTTCATGGCCCGTAAATTTACCAAACAAGAGCCGATGTTAAAATAAAATGTTCATGTTTCAACTTATTCTTGCAATTTCGATTTTGAAATATCTTCACTTGGTTAGATGGGGTTTCTAAAAGCTTCAAAATTACATCAGAACGTACTACAAAGCGCTCAAAATTCATAAAATGATGTGCTTGCAACCTTTGCGTTATGTTCCGTTTGTTCTCGTGGTGACCACAGACAGAACCTCGTATATTTAGATTTGCATAACTATAGGCGCAGTGATATATTTGTCATGTAAGAGATGGATTGGGTTGTGTATGTGAAATCTTAATTTCATAGAAGAAAATTTGTTGTTTTTTTCTAAATTTAACTGTAAATTGTAGCTTCTTGTAGCTTCATATATCATTTGTAAAACATATGAATAAAATGACATGAACACGTCAAAATAAAAGAGAAATGCGTAACTTTTTCTTAAATTGAAAACAATTGTTCTGTCTGTGGGAGTCTAAACATCCTATATATTCACTGTTACCAGCAATTACTGTCGCATGAAGATAACTCATTAATCAAGAGTACATGTACAAATATACTTATACAGCTTTCTCCAAATGGATGTAATGTTATATTTATTTACAAAGTTCATAAAGTACGACTTCTTTAAATTCAAGGCATGGTGTTCGAAATAGGACATAACTTTCAATGTTTTAGATTTATCTGACTTTAAAGGGAAGTTTGGACGTTGCTGTTAAAATTCCAGATATTAATTACTTAAGGCAATGTTTTCTAATAAGAAGTGTTTTTAAAATGTATTGTAGTAAGTAAGTAAGTTAATTTTATTATACTGACATTGTGTATAATATTCACAAATTATAATTATAACAATTAATTTCAAAACCCGGCCACGTTGGGCATATAAGTCATTTTAGTTGATTAAACATACGATTATATTGTATCTAATGATTCATGTAAAACATTTTAAATAAGTACGCATGAAGTATAAACATTTTTAAGTCACAGACTAAGACAAAAATAGTTACATATGATATGTCTGAGTACATACATATGGTGGCATATTTAACTTTAAAATTAAAAACATATGTACAAGGTCATTCTCATGCATCGTAGAAAAATAGTTCTCTATGATGCTTGTTTGTTTTTTGTTGTTTTCTTTTAACTTCCATAGAAACCACATCGTATGTGAACATATTAGTCTTGTGACTACATTAGAAACAATAACTTTTTATATAATACAGTTTTCTAGTTTTCTTCACTATTGGATTCAGTATTAGAATCATTTATAACGCTTGTTCCTATTTATCCCGTATATATAAACTTGATCGATTATGTTAAATTATGTTGGTGAGAAAAAAAGGTATACGAGTGGTGTTCAACATGTTTATAGAAAAGTTATTTATTCATTAGAAATTTGAAGTCTTTTTGGCAAAATCACTTGACGTAAACCAAAACAAACTGCCGAGAATTCTTTAAATTAACAATTCCATATTGAAAACAACGCCTCATTGCGTTGTTTGTAAGACTACCCGTATCAAACTTTGATACGTCGTGATACCAACACCTGATGTGACATTCTTGAAATAATTTTAAATTCTGATGTCAAATCACTGCTTAACACTCATTAGTTTCGACCGGTCCGTGTTTAACATGTATAAAATGTGAAAACAAAATGACAATGAATTTTTAGTTTCAAGACATAGAGAAAAGTGAACGGAGCTGTTGGTGCAAGTCGTTAACGTCATGTCAGGTAAATGAAATGAAGAAACTGCTTGAAAGGACCGCCATTCATTTCGCGAACTTAGCAACACAGTTTACTGCAGATTTGGGATTGTGTACAGTATTGTTTACTGACTTATTATAAGTATTTTCAAACGACAAGTTGATAACACCATATTCGAATTCTTTGCTGTTGAAAACATGAGGGTAATGACGTCTTGATGCTGTTTGGCGGCAGAATAACCGATAGCACTGTTTAAAAATTCACAATATTTCGAAATTGTTCAATTTGTCAGAATTTTGTTGTTAAAATTGTGTAAAGTATTCATTTTAAACATTATAACTGTTATTTATATAAAGATGCGATATTAAATTAAGAAGTGAAAGCATTTTTCCGTGAAATAAAACAGTTACTTTGGTATACTTTTTATATTCAATCAACTCATGCATCCCAATCAACATATTGATAATTACATCATAATTGTTAATTAATACTTATTACTAGGTTATTAATTGTCTTTTTACATATTAAAAAACGCTTCTTATGAGTCAATACATTCATTTGGTCATAAATATTTTGCATTGTTTACAGAAAAGTACAGTTTCAAAATTTACTTTTATAGGCAGAGAACATGATAATATTGAAAGTTGTGTGCTAGTTAGTACACTATACAACGAACTTTTGGAATTGATCAAGTTATAGTTTGTATGTTGATTTGTACACTCCTGCTATTGCTTAGCGAATACTATTTTGACATTGTTATCCCCCGCCGCATAGCGGCTGGGGGATATAGGTGGTCTTCGTCCGTCCGTCCTTCCGTCTGTCAGTCCGTCCGTCCGTCCTTCCATGCGCGCACATTTCTTGTCCGGTCCATAACTTTTCAACCCCTAGAAGGACTTTCATGAAACTTTAGGCAAATGTTCTCCCCATCAAGACGACGTGCAGAACCCATATTCCAACATGGCCGGCTCAATGTCAAGGTCACTAGGTCGGATTAAAACAAAAATTTTGTTAACGCAATAGAGGCCACATTTTTGTCCGATTATCATCAAATTTGGTATGAATATTGATATTGATGATCTCTACACAAATTATTAAAATCATGTTCTTGAATTGGCCAGGGGCCCCGCCTGGGGATTAAAAAAAAATTCTTTGAAATTCTGTTTTTAACCTTTGATTTTCTACAGTAATCAATCAGATTTTGACACAAACTTTATACCATATTCAAATTCAATCTTTCCTGAACAATTCATTCACTGGTTGTTCAGTGATAAAATTTGAAACACAAATTTCAGTAGCAGAGTGAAAATTTCAAGTATCAAAATTCCAATATTTCTACCTGTCTTCAGCTATATTTAGATTCAATCTTAAGATGTTATTAGGATGCATTATCAGAGTTTATTCCTCCAGTTGCTGGTCAATGACCTAATGAACTTTGCTGATTAGATCTGTGTTATGCAATAATATTTACATTCCTATTGATTTCTTCGTTTAAAAAATTCGGTTCATTTTGAATGAACCGCATGACCCGTAATGACGTCAGTATGGCTGTTACTATTGAAAACTCCCACGTATTACTCCCCCTTTTCACTTAATACTAATTTTTGAAAGCGTTCGACTTAAGTTTATTTAAAGAAAAAAATGAATAAAATGTAAATATAAGTAATGATTCTTATTTTGGTGCGGTTCATGCAGATTGGACGTGCACGCGAGAGCTGGCAAATTTACCATAAAGCGCTAGCGCGCTTTATGGATTTGCCAGCTCTCGCGTGCACGTCCAATCTCCATGAACCGCACCAAAATAAGAATCATTCCTTAATTAAGAACTTTGCTCTGGAAGATTTTATAGGGTAAATTTTGTCATTTTCTATGGATACTGGCCAAATAAACTTTCTTAATGTATAGCACTTTGAAAATCAGGCTTTTCTGAAAATTTTATTCACTGTTTGTATGTAAAATAACAACAACAACAACAAATTTGTAGCACATTCTCAAAATGTTAAGACTAAATTTAAGAGAGGCCTCAGCTGTATTCAGTGTATGTACACAAACTGGCAAGTTAATTGGAGGTCTCTGAACCCCTGGAACGATCATCATGAAACTTAAGTGAAATGTTCAGTTCATGAACATGATGTGCTGAACCCATGTTCCAACCTGGCTGGCTCAAGGTCAAGGCCGCCTGTGGTGATTGAGCATATTTCGTGTCCGGTCCATAACTTTCCAACCCTTAGAAGAAATTTCATGAAACTTTAGTCAAACGTTCTCCCCATGAAGACGACGTGCAGAACCCTTGTTCCAACATGGCCGCCTCAATGTCAAGGTAACCAGTGATGTTTTTTGAAAAGCCTTGCAGGAATTTCATGAAAGTTGCATGCTTTGTGTCCGGTCTATAACTTTTTAACCCCTAGAACGAATTTCATGAAACTTTAGTCATATGTTCTCCCCATCAAGACGACGTGCAGAACCCATGTTCCAACATGGCCGGCTCAATGTCAAGGTCACCAGTGGTGTTTGAAGATTTAAACCATGCATTTCGTGTTCAGTTCATATCTTCTGAACCCCTGAAATAAATATCATGAAACTTAAGTGAAATGTTTAGTTCATAAACTGATGTGCAGAACCCATGTTCCAACCTGGCTGGCTCAAGGTCAAGGCCGCCTCTGGTGTTTAAGCAGGCCAATACTCTGAAACTTATCTGAACACGACATGCCCTTGCACTTGAATTGGCTTCCACCTGCCTGACCGTTGCCCAGAGCTATTGTTTAATTTGCTCTTAACCATCCATAACCTTTCCCACATTCACATCTGCGGTCGTTCCGACTGCCTTGTTGACCTTATTATGGACTGTATATCTGACTCATTTATTGTTGACAGCTGTTTAACAATATACAGTGGGAATATAGAATATTTGGACTCCCACGATGTAAGAAAACGCCACATCATTCTTTTTTTCCGCTAGACGTTAGGAAATAAAAAAAACAAATTAATTTTTATGAAATTAGGATTCACATACCCAACTGACTTCAGCTCTTTTATGACAACCGTAAGTATTTGGTTTCAATTTTCCGCTGTCTTAAACGGGTATGACGCATATTTTATTTTAAACCGATTATTCATACTTCCGGATTCAGTCAGTGAACAACGTGTGGTGTATTTCCATTTATATCATTAAACTTTAATTTGGATAACATTCTCAATACAAAATGCATAGTATAAATTGAGATTGAGCAGTTTCTAAACATTAGAAACATTATTAAAAACTTGGCTACATACATGACGTGTATATTTGCTTCGGTAAACTAACGATATTATCGCAATTGTGAATAAATGTGAAACTATAAACGCAAATGGAGAGGAAATATTTACTTATTGGAATTCATCTTCAAAAACAAAACAAGTGAATTCTAACAATTTATTAAAGAACAGTCTTAAGTTTTTATTTGTATAACATTGAAGATATGTACGTGCATGGTGATATATTTTAAAGTAATGAAATGCACTGGATACTGCAAACTAAAGTGTTTAGCAAATTGTTCATATTGTACTCGTGTTAAAACTGATAGAAGTGTTGTAAGTTGCACGGAATTTTATAAAATCGGTATGTATAGATGTGTTTTTAAAACAGACCTATATATAATTGTTTGCTATTTGTTTTTACTGAAAAATATCAAACAAAAAAGAGAAATAATTTTATGAGCGAAGTGAACCATTTGCATCAGAACTCAAGGATAATATACGTAAAACTCAAACCAGTACCAATTAATATATGTGCTGAATCAGCCTGATCTAGATTATGGTGTTGCGATTCGTCAAAATACTATTTCGGGTTTTATGAAATTCTAGGAAGACACCCTTTATGTCTACTTTCGATTTCATGGGCAAGACATTTCGCTCTCTTAAAAAACCTGATATTATTTTACGTTTTGTATATTAATGTAAGTGGTTACGCGACATCTATATCGTTTTTCTATACGTTTCAAACAGCGAATTCAGGGTTCCCATGCAATTGGTCTGTGGTCTTTGTGCGTTATGTGCTTTCTACATAAAGTATCGTTTTGTATACATGTAAAATGGGCGTATATCAAAACGTAAATACAGCGTTGAACACCATATTTCTTCCTCCTTTTTGGGGCTGGCAGTGAGTTTTAATGGTTTAAAAAAGATAAAGGAAAGTGCTTTGACCTTGAAACCAAATGTAGACGAGATGGAAGTCTCTCTCGGATTTCTTAAAGTTGGGTTTTCATTTCTGCATTTTAATTAGATATATTTACATTTCTATTGATTTCTTCGTTTAAAAAAATTCGGTTCATTTTGCATGAACCGCATGACCCGTAATGACGTCAGTAACGTCATGGCTGTTACTTTTGAAAACTCCCACGTATTACTCCCCCTTTTCACTTAATACTAATTTTTGAAAGCGTTCGACTTAAGTTTATTTAAAAAAAAATGAATAAAATGTAAAAATAAGTAATGATTCTTATTTTGGTGCGGTTCATGCAGATTGGACGTGCACGCGAGAGCTGGCAAATTTACCATTAAGCGCTAGCGCGCTTTATGGATTTGCCAGCTCTCGCGTGCACGTCCAATCTGCATGAACCGCACCAAAATAAGAATCATTCCTTAAATATTTACATTCCTATTGATTTCTTCGTTTAAAAAAATTCGGTTCATTTTGCATGAATCGCATGACCCTTAATGACGTCAGTAACGTCATGGCTGTTACTTTTGAAAACTCCCACGTATTACTCCCCCTTTTCACTTAATACTAATTTTTGAAAGCGTTCGACTTAAGTTTATTTAAAGAAAAAATGAATAAAATGTAAATATAAGTAATGATTCATATTTTGGTGCGGTTCATGCAGATTGGACGTGCACGCGAGAGCAAGCAAATTTACCATAAAGCGCTAGCTCTCGCGTGCACGTCCAATCTGCATGAACCGCACCAAAATAAGAATCATCCCTAATTATCTTTTAAGAGGTCTGTATTTTACTCACAATATATACAACATATTACTAAGAACAGTGTTTTAAATGTTATGGTATCACTGCTTGTTTTTTGTTGTTGTTTTTTTTTTTGAAAATAAGACAACTTTCTAAGAAAAACACCTTCAAAGTTTGTGCATTACCTACTTGAGGAATATGTCTGCAACCCAATTAAGTTAAGCCTTCCTGTTCGTAAACACAAATATCATCTTTACACGCGAGTTAATTTACCTTGCATTGAACAAGTTGAACAGCTGTTACTCCTGTACTACTCACTTCACATGCATATGATTAAGTGTCATATTACGATTATGACAAGCAAATCGTTTTTAATGTGATTGAAATCATACCTGCACAGTGACTGCAAAATATTACTTTTTATTTGAAGCAGTAGGTGACAATTTAAACCATCGATATATTTTTCATGTATTACTTTTTGAACATGCTAATGTGTATTTGATAAGCGGTAATAAAAAAAAATTAGATCACTATCATTTGTTTTCATTTTATTTAAAATTCGACCTTAAAAATTAAGATCAATACAATGTATGTTCGTTGTCAAAATATATAGCAGGTTTATAATTTCACAAGTATGAAATATCGTAAAATTTCAAAAATGTAACGAATGTAAATAATTACATGATCTGTTTCGACCCATGGGATAGCTGAGTTGGAATGATCCAGCGAGCTGAATCTCTAACAAGCTTTTTATTTTCATGTCGAATTAATACTATTTATCTAGCCTAAGCTTATCAGAAGGTAACAACTCTGCATTTGTGAAGTTAAACTGAGGAAGCTGGACGTTTTTTAAAACAGACGAAAGGGGAACTTTAAAAGCCACCGAACATGACAAATTTTGCAGGATCCGATCCGAGCCTTTTCATTTACAGTAATGGAAAAAAATATATTACTGTCCACGCCGCCTAGCCCCGGGTCTAGCAAACTTTGATATTTTCACAAATATCGCGCTCAACGGCCCTCTAACAGCAATGATTTAATTGACCTTATTACGTTTTACAGCCGCTCTACGTCACAAACAATGCACCTGTGACATCTAAATGAGTAATTTGAGTTTTCTGGAGATGCTAAAATCCGCATGTGTACATTAAGCTAGCCTAACGGTAGCGGCTGCGCGTGAGTGACGGTGCCGACTCTTCTTAAATACTTATCTATACAAACGGTACCGACAGCACATTCTTATATTTAGCTTGACGGAAGGTACAAGTTCCTCTCTTGCTGACAGGTGGCTGACCTGCCGACAGTGTATAGTGAGGTAGCCGAACGGTGCCGACTACAAAGGAGTACAAGAGCTGTCGGAGGTTACAGCGCGTTCGACTATTCGATTCATTAGAAATAAATGCAATTTAAAGATTAAAATAATAACGATAATATGGCCAAAACATTCATCTGCAAAAGGGAATAGTGTTCTTTAATGCACCATAAACATTGAACTAAAAAGGGGGAATAACTATGAAATATTTATGGAAGAGTTTGAAAACTTGTTTGTAATTTATGATTAGGGACATTGTTTTAATTTTTAGTTCAAAATCATTCACTTTAATAATGTTACAGTATATAAAATTTAAACACAAACTTTAAGTGGCATAACTTTGAAAATAGTGGAAGTTTTGATGAAAGTCATGTGAGATTATGATGAAGTATTTTAAGTTTGACATTGATATTTTGTATTAGCAACAAAATAACATGAACCAATTGCATAAACACTAAACAAAGTTATGGACCAAAGTGCATATTTTGGTTAACCAAAATTTAAGTAAAACAGGGGCTAAACTTGAAAAAATATTGGTAGGAAAGTAGTGGTTATTGTTGGTAATGATGTAGATTTGATAATGAATATATATTCCAAGTTTCAGGGTGATATCACAAATATTTTTAAAGTTATGGACCAAAGTGCATATTTTGGTTGACGGACGTCGACGCGAACACTTACGCCGACGCTGGGGCGAGTAAGATAGCTCCCCTATTCTTCAACTAGTCGAGCTAAAAATGAGTTCGTCTTGCGTTACCCATACCACATGTGTACTCTCAGGTAGCCGGACGGCGCTGACTGCGTGTTTATAATGCGACAAGAAGATAATATTTACTAGTCAGACGTCACCTGTATTGCAGTTGTGCATTGTATACCGAGCTACTCTACATCTGTGTTTAGAGATAGCTTAACGAAGCCGACTCTGCAAGTTTACATACAAATAGATGAAAGGGGAACTTTGAAAGCCATCGACCACGACTAATATGAAAATATTGCAGGCTCGGTTTGATTGAGCCTATTCATAGACATTAATGGAAATGCATAGTACTGCCCACGCCGCCTAGCCCCGGGTTGAGCGCAACTCAATATTTACACCAATAAACAGTACAATTTAAATCCATCTCAAACGATGGTAAGCATATGGCGGTGAACATGGAACCTTCAATGCGGTATTTTCAGATTAATACCATTCCATGATCAGCGGCGTAAGGTCCCCAGATAAAAGAATGGGTTTAGCCTAAACGAGAAAATAATTGGCGGAACTAAATATGAGTAGAATAGAATTTTGACAGGGTATCTTAGAATATAAATCCTGCATATCACAGACAACGCAAGGGCAAAATTTAAATAACAGGAAGTATATCATTGGGGGTGATTGAACAATATCCAAATATATAATGGCTGGGAAATTGAAACCACCCATCTCAAAACTGGTCGAAATATTAAAACAGAGGTATTTTAGAAGTACTATTAACATAGTACATAAGTATCGTGCTCAACGACCTCCAAAAGACATATTTGATAACAGCACTCATTAAATGTACATTTTACAGCCGCCACACGGCACAAACAACGCTACAAAGCAATTCAGTCGATGCTGATTCTGAATCAGTATAAAGAGCTCATCGGGTTTGTACAGAGGTAGCTTAACAGTGGACGCGGCCGAATCAGCGAACTGTTTTCAACGTTAAACAGTCCATGTATGTTAGCATTGGTAATTGATTCAAATGTGCACTCTTAGAGAAGTTCAGTTTACAGGGCTTTGTACTACAAGACCAGGGACATTTTGGTCGTCATTATCAGTTGACTCGCCCATCCTTCTTTTGTCTTTCAAATATAAATAGCAATTAGCTGTTGAACGTGCCTAATCATCCTTTTTTTAATTAGAAATCACTACTGAAATTGTTATTGCAGTTGTTTAAATAGCCTTACTACGTGCAATTGGTAAAACATGGTTTGTTATTTCAGAACTTACTCTCACACGACAAATCCATGGCAACTGCTCTCGATCCAGCATTAACAAAGAAAACATTTAAAAATTGGCTTCAGGGAGCCATAGCAGTTCTTTTTGCGAGAGAGGGGTTGACAAAGTTTGTTGTTAACGAGATATCTGACTTTCAGAGGGACCTGCTACAATCTGTCTTCACACAGAACGCGATTCCTTCTGAGAGAACATGCAATTCTTGCACGACAGCAAATATGTTAAAATGTCCAACACAAGATTTTTGTGGGAGGAAAAGACCATGTAAATTTCATGACCAAACCTTGCAAAACAAAGCCCCCAACCAAAAGTGTCCCCAGAACATTTGCCACCATATAAAGGATGCCATACTTAAACATCATAGATTTCAAGGGCCTTCCTGGAAAACAACAGATGCAACACGATGGTGCTCAGATGCAGTCGAGATCGCAAAATGTTATTTACCTCCTGATGGATATGATAATAAGAGTTCGTTTGCTGAGATTGACTTTAATGGTACACTTGGAATTCTGATAAGCAACACCAGGTTCCAGAACAAAATGACGGAACAGTTAAATACGGAACCAAACATTTGTTCAAGGGTAAATATAAATTTAGATACATGATAGTTTTTTTTTAAATCAGTATTGACCATTTTTTCTTTTTTATCAGGTTTTCTTGATAAAGCCCGGGTTATGAGATTGGGGTATGTCATTTGGCGTGCGTGAACATTTCATTTAGTTTGTTTTTTTTGTTTTCAGTCCACTTTTAATTTTCAGTAACCATTCTCATCAGAGAATTTAAACTTGACATAATTTTCACAGTATTATGTAGTAGTTGTTTGGGGTATGCTGATAACCTTATCCCCAACCAACCAACAAAAACTTTTTTTTACATTGTTATTTCATTATTTTTAAACCTGATCCAACAACCATCTCTCACGGGTGGGTAGGTGGGTCCGGTCGGGCTTGGTGATTGTACCCGACTCCTTCTCCCTAAAATACTTTACATAAAAAACCTGGTTTCGTCGCATTGCGACTTTTCTTCTTGTTTAATAAATGGATTCTGTAGATATGTAGATAACGTCTATTTAGTTTCGTTGTTCGAAATCTGGAAACAAATTACAGCTTCTTCTTTTTCTGACCTACTTTGGAATCGAAAACATTCAAATTAGACGAACCAAATCATTTGTCTTTTTATCAAATGATACACCAGTTCGTTTTTCTCATCACAACGAAATCCTACAAAATAAAGCCGCTCAGTTACCAAATATTAAATGTTTGACACATATAAGATCCATGTATTCTAAACAATTAATTACAAACTTACAGGTCCGTAAAATAATCAACGAAGACATCCGTCACTCTGCGAGCTTCGAGTTGTCAGACGTTCAGCTTGCCCGGTGCATCGATGGTCTTCTAGATCTTCTGCGGGACTCCAAGTCCCTTCTTCATGATCAGCACGCTAAAGATGCTGTCGACAAAATCAACCAGGTCAGTTTTGCTGCAATTATTTGTATAAAATTGTCGTCTTAACTTTGTTTTATGTATTTTGATATAGTAGTTGCATGAAGTCATTTTGTTCGCCGCGAAAGAAGCCAGAAAAAGGACAAAAAGAAAAAAATCACCACGCTTAAAGACGAAATAACGAGAAAAAAAATACTAAAAGACGCCAAGCAAAAAGACGCCAAACTTTATGTACAAATAGCTTTATTTATTCGTCTAGCGTTATTTTGGATGACTTGCTTCTACAACCTGTGTTATTTGACTTATTTTGCGCGGTGTTTTCGCTTGGCATCTGCTCGTATTTTTGCATGGTGTTGTTTTCGTCATTAGGTTTGGCGTTTTTTGTTTGGATTGAATAAATCAGCCACACTATTTCAATTAATATTCCGTTAAGAATGAAAAGTTTTATTACACAGATAATAAAAAACGTAAAATGTAACTGAATAGATTTCAGAAATCTATCTGGTAATTATTTGTTTAAATGTTATACTGAATAATGATATTTATTACCTTGTATGGAAGTGTCGAAAGGAAGTGAAATATGCATATCAGGAATTGCCACATTCAAAAGACACACCCTACCCTACGGAAGCGTTTTTAGGCCTCATCTTGTTCATTTCCTATTAATAGAAAACGTACAACATATGTCAACATTGTATCCGTTAACGCCGAAAATAAGTCGACTTTCTTTTTATCACTTATGACAAAACTGACTTCTAAAACATAAAAGTCAGCATGTTTTGAGCGACTTTATGCGTTTCGTAATCGCGACAGATTTCTCGTCTGCGTCCAGTCGTTGTAAATATGTTGGCTTTGTGTTGAACCTCTCCTGAATGTCGTTTGATTTATTACGACCAAACGCGCTAGCCGGATTTATATTTAAGCAACACGATGTTAAGATTGTTATCATTATTGTGCAACGTATATGTAGTGCGGTGGCATGGGTTAAAACAGATGAAAAGGGAACTTAGAGATTATAAAAGTTTTAATGGAAATCTTGTAAAAGAACATAGAGGCTCGATCTTTTTCTTTTTGTCCCTGTCATGTTTTGGCTGTGTAGGGAGGCTGTGTCTACTGTTGCCATTCCTGATATGTATATTGCACTCTTTTGTTCCATTATATCCCTCATTTTATACAAAAGTTATGTATCACTCTGATTTAACGGGTGGGGAGCTGTGGCAACAGTTGTACTGTCACTGTCACTGGAGACTATGATAGATTGTTTGCCTATCTTGTGTCTGGTCTCGGCCAAATTCCGATTTCTGCATCACGTGCCAGTAAAATGAATGTTACCTTTAAATGCCATAACGCATGCATTCATACGACAGTTCCGTGGGCATAAAACGGGCATTGAATTGCTTTCAATGTGTTATGAAAACTTTATATAGGTTAGGCTAAATCACAACCTCTCGGCCGATTTCCGAGGCTCTACGATCAAGATCTTTATACTCCGGCGAAAGTGATCTTTTCTCTGCGACTGACACTGAAACTATTTTTTATCATTTTGAAACAACAGAACACTTTCTACAAACATTATTACATCTATTTCAGAGTTTATAATTCGGCAGTTTCATAAATTACGCCGCATTTGTTTATCTAAAAAGTGAACGTGCGGTGGGATCAATAAAATGTTTATATTCGCCGGCTTCCTTGCGAGATCTGATCCAGAGTCTGGAAGATACTAGGAGATTGAGCTAAAAGTTTCGATCGGTCAATGTTTTTCCAATAGACCTAGGTCTAACGGTCATTTTTTCAGTCGGTCCAGTCAAATGTTCTACCGTACCG
Organism: Corbicula japonica; assembly: GCA_038501625.1. Lineage (NCBI taxonomy): Eukaryota > Metazoa > Mollusca > Bivalvia > Venerida > Cyrenidae > Corbicula > Corbicula japonica. The sequence continues at coordinate 15,578 of JAZAYU010001064.1, read as the reverse complement.
CAGTCGACACAGACCTAAAGTCTTTCTGTTGTATGCTCGGTTCAGCCCTATGGTCATTTAATACACATTCAGCGAAAACTCCACATATATATGCTGTACGATCAAGTTCACGAATTTGCATCATGTTAATGAAATTAAAAAAAACAACGAAAAATGCTTTTGTTCGTAATAAAATATACGAGTTTAAACATCATTTCAACATATTTACAATGACCAAACGATAGAGCGACTTTCTCCATTTCGCCTTTGCGAGTTTCAAAAGCAGAAAGTCGCCATAAACAAGCTGACTTTTGCGTTTAAAATGTCAATTTTATAGTCATTAATGAAATTAAAGTTGATTTATTTTCAGCGTATACGGATACAAGAGCGACTTATTTTGTACGTTTTCTACCAAAAGGAATACAACAAGACGAGGCCAAAAAACGCTTCCGTACTACCCACATAGCCAAGAACAAGAGAAAGATAGAGCACGGTTTATAAAATGATCAGCTTCAAAACAGACACCACAAACAATAAACACAATAAGAACCCGAGGGGTTTACGCTTTGGACGGTTAGTGGCAAATCAAATTTGCACTGGGGTTTAAACCAGGTTCAAGGAAGCACCAACCTCACATCTGCCCCGAAGAACACAACTGTGATTGCTTTAAATGTGTCCTCTTCGATTGTTGAGAAGAATTATAGGTATGACTTGTAAGCCCCAACCGGTTTACCAATCTTTCTGTCACTTCGTCCGTCCGGAAACTGAATCATGCAATATCTAAAAAAGTGTGCAAGCTATGTTTATGATTTTGTTAGAAATGTAGTAACTATGGCAACAAAAAAGGTGAAAAAATACCAAACTAAAATTCTCAACGAAGTAAATGTGCGTGAGAATTGATATGTGGCCAAAGGGCAGTAATAGATTATGTACACTGAATTTCTGTCCCGTCCAAGATGTAGCAGGATTAAGTTTTTCTGGACAAACATACAAGACGTATGTTTGTCCAGATAAACTTAATCCTGAGACATCTTGACACGTAAGAAGCTTGGTGTTTGCTTAGGTGGCAATTGGGAGGTTATTCATGTCATTTGTCACTTGTCGCACAAAACTGTGGGTGATATGGCAACAAAAATACTTCAAAATATCACACTCAAACTAGCTCTTGTCACAACTCAAAATGTATCGAAGCTAACTTCGTGAAACTTGCAGTGGAAGCATGGAATTACTTGTCATTTTAATTAAAGTATTATTAAGTCTTTTCGGATGTGGTTATTCCTGATATGCATATTTCACTTTTTTATTAACATTTATTAAGACAATTTAAGTAATTAGCTCGGACAAAATTTGAGTCGTCCGTTGGTTAAAAATGTTTCAATTATAAATAACAAACGGTAACCACATACACAGGTTTAGTTCCTCCCACACAGACCACTCTCACACTGACTGGTAGAAAAGCGAAGGAATTTTAAAAGCTAATATCGTGGTCATACAGGTGCTTGTTGTTATGCCTGCTTATACAATGTATGATTAAATGTTTGCTGCAGTTGAAGAATAACACATTGGTTATCACAGCGGGTGATATAACTAAAGCGCTGGACGAAGATATCAGTAAACGCATCAGTAAACAGCAACAAGAAGTTATTGAATCTATACAGGACGACCTTATCAATGTCCATAAAGCATCGGTTGCAAGTTTGGAAGAGATCATAAATGAGAAAGAAAAAGTGATCAAAGCCATTCAGAAGGAAGCTAAAAGACAAATAGAGGCAGTTCAGCAGGTTGTCGAGGACACTGACGATGTCCTTTTAAAAGGTTAAAAGTTTATTTCATATAAATACCTTCATTAGGTTTCTTGACAACATGTATACTGGTTGTAAAAATGTCGTTATATCTTTTTAGAAACTGAATAACTATTGCATTAGACTGCTAAATTTCTTTCAGGGATATCACAATTAGAAAACACTGTTTCTCGTTAAGTGTGATCATTTGAGTGAGGACGTCTCACGCTTCCGTTGAGAACATAAAAATCACATGCGTGACATTTGCGGATGATCACAAACGATCACTCACCACTTAACTTACCAATCTACGGATTTCCGAAACGTCCGATTCCTCAATTTATTGCAATGTCCTGGGATATAAGATAGTTTTATCCTCCGCCGTTATATTATAACATCGACTTATAACCTGAGAAATCCCAGAAAAGTTTATCCATCTTATGCATAAGAGAGACATGTGTTATTAATATTTCCCAGTACCCAACAGAAGACTTTCTACATTTATGGGAGAACCACTGCACGAATGTTTGCATGTATATAAAACATGGCTTGCTGTCATCTAACCTTGCCACTTCTTGTGAAATACAAATTTATGTGAGAGAAAAGGTTGTTGTAACAAGCAGCCCAACATGACATCCAGTTTCTTCTTCCAGCTGACTGAAGTAGTACACAGCATAAACTTTAATACTAAGGAAGTAATTGGTGATGACATTAATACAGATAATGACAAGAAGGAATAATAGATAATTTATATTTCATTAATTTTCATTTCCTTTAACGAATTGTACTTTCACATGTATAAATGGTGAACTCAGATTTTCTGGCAGCAACGAAGCACCATGCTTACTACGTACTCTAGGCCATGTGAACGTGTATCTGTCACACATTCGAATATGCCATAAGTGTTTGAGAATTTTGTTGTTCGTACGTTCGTCTGTAATAAATCGTGTCTATTCTATATCTTACAAACTAAAATCGAATACATACAATACGTATAATTAACTATAAAGATGACGAAGGCGGTTTGCGTAAGCATTTAGAGTGATTGTAATGTGATAGATGCATATAGAATAAATACCCCTTTCCAGTGAAAAAAACCGTAAGGCTGGAGGATAATTTGGATTTTTTATAACATTGAATAATCATCTTTTATCTATCTTTCCAATGATTCTGGTATTTTCTAGATAGAAATGGAGATCTTCCTTTAGAAATGAACTGTTTACGAATTTGTCTTCGAGGGTTGGGATTATTATTATTGTCAAAATATTATGACCCCGGGAATTATATTATGACCGGGGAGTCACTTTTCTATATACAATAATGATGGGTGCGCAAGGTCGCTCGCGCGAACGGTGCCATGACCATATTCTCTTCGGATACCTATCGCTGTGGATTAAATGTTATAAGTGTACCATAAGTGTACCATCGATTGGGTTAGAGTTAAGGTTTGAGTTAAGGTGTCGTTATTCTATGTGGGTCAGAATTCTATTTGGGGTTCATATTTCTACGTGTGGGGGGGATAATGTTTTAGAAGTTGCCCTATACTTTGTAGCCAATCAGAAGCTATGAAAATTCAAATTCTTCAGCGATTTATTTCAATAGAAAGGAGCAGGTATGTTTTTCTGCTGATAATGGTAAAAATTGTGTGGTTATTTCACCGGGTCCAAAATGTGTGTATATTAGGCACGTTTTGCATGAGTTTTTGCTTTGTTTTACAGCACTTAAAGAAGATCTGATCACTAACTATCGAGAGAATGAGTCCATGATACAAGCAGCGCCCCTGGTTGATGAACAGAAAGTTCCCATTGAGGACATGTATGTCCTACCTCCAATGTGGGCCTATAACAAACCTTTTGGACTGGGCAAGAATCCTAAATCTGGAGATGAAACGCCAGGAAACGATGCACATGAAAAACAAAAAAGTACTGTTACAGTTAATCAACTGCTTCTGAGTGGCGACGTTCGTTATAAAAAGATATATATCACGGCGAACGCTGGGTTGGGGAAGACCTCACTAGCTCAGAAGCTTACCATGACCTGGTGCCAAGCTCACTCACCTCTGACGTCATTGTCAGAGAAATATGAAGATGAGGAGTTAGCCGTGATGAAATACTTCGCTTATCTGTTCCTTCTTCATTTAAGGGACTATCAAGGTGAACCGTTATGCAATCTTGACGATCTGATTATGCAATTTGTGTCAAGCAATTTGTCAAGAAGCACTCTGTACACGAAAGAGTTTCTACAAAGGCTGTTACATGAGAAGAAGTGCTTGATTCTTTTAGACGGGCTGGACGAGTGGGCCCACCCGGACAAATGTAGAAAAACACCTGCAGTACCACATAATAACCACCCAGACAGTTGCACAGTGCTGACTACTTCTAGACTTTGGAAGCTGGGAACAATAGGGCTGTCAGAACATAATATAGATCGCCATGTTGAAATTTCCGAGCTCGATTGGCAGACTCGCAGACAACTTGAAACGAATGCTTTCCGGATACTCAATGAAAGAAACTTGAACTTGGCAGGAAAAAAGATTTCAGATTTTGATAAAGAAGTCGAGTCAATGGAAATCGGTGATACTATTTACATTCCGTATATTCTTTTGCAGCTGATGTGCTTGTTCTTTGGTGGTCTTCCGATTGGTAAATCAAAATGCGAAATTTACTGTAACATTACTGAATTAACACTTGAACGTGGTTTGAACAAAAAGACTTTGCCGGATATACTTGTACATGTACAGTCAAACGAAAGCGCTCTAGTCCGAACTGTATAAAAGAAAATGTGACATGTAACAGTTATATCAACCTAATTATGAAGTTAGGGAAATTAGCTTTTTATACCTTATTCGGCGAAGAAAAAGAATCGTCTTTGATTTTTGATAGTAAAATAGTCACAAAGTACATGAACGCGCATGAAATCGATTTTTGTTTAAAAATTGGACTTTTGTGTCAAACCAAGGACAATAGCATAATCGCAGTAAAACGGTATAAAGTTTTCTTTCAACATAAGTCTGTGCAAGAATTCTTCTCTGCGATTTATATAACGTCTGAATGGAAGAACGATGCTGTCAAATTAAAAATTCAGAAAGTTTGTTCAACACTTTCAAACATATTAGAAATGGAAAATCTATTTGTGTTCGTCTGCGGTATGAATCCAGTAGCATATACATGTATTTCCGGCGAGCTTCAGAAGAGCGTTGACATTGATAATGTTACATGTCGATATAGGACTGACATAAATAGTGATTATAATGACGAGAGCACAATGGAATCATATCAATCAATGCAGGTTCAGTGCTTCCAAGAAAGCGTGAGAAATGAAAATGAAAACTGTTCAGTCACTCTTTACGATATTCAGCTTCATTACCGCCTAACAGAAACTTATTTAAAAGCATTGGAAACAATTATACGCTTTAATAAAGGTAAAGTGAAATCACTACAACTATCTGTTCCAGACGAGAGAATTACAGCCTTAATGCAGTCCCTGGATTCCGGTTTGTTAACCTCCCTTGAGACATTAAGAGTATGGTTTGATACGGAGTCATTATGGCTGGCTGACATCCTCACTGAATCAGCCCGTACATTGAAATGTCTAACACTATCAGTACTTATAGGAACAATGTCTCTGTCCGATACCAATATAACGGCGCTCACACGAGTGACATGCTTACAATCATTGTATCTTGATCACATTACCATGACCCACAGTAAGCTCGAACGTCTCTACGCTTATATCGGTCAGACCACAACACTGACACAGTTCAAGCTGGAAATCATAAACTGCTCGGACCACGAGGATCGGTACCATGATTGTCACGTCACCTTGGACCTACATCGTCTCAACGATCTAGAACGTGTGGAACTATCCTTGGTGAAAATGCCATCGTCTGCATGGCAAAAAATGTTCCTCAGTCTTGGTCAGCTACCACGGAGTATCACCGTTAGACTCTCGTTGATTACAATGACATTCGAGGAGTGGAAAGAAGTGTTACTCAGTGTCGGTGATCTGTCGCCGGCCGTCGTGGTGGAGTTAAAGTGGTGTAAGGGTCCGTACCGGGAGGAATGGGAGAATATTATGGGCGTGATAAAGTCAAAGCAGACATTGTCACTATTACCAGATTTAAGAATCGACGTGTTCGGTGCATCCCTGACTCTGAAAAACAAGACTGTGTATTAAAAGAATAGTAAACTCGTTCTAGTTTATCAATCTGACTCCGGTTTGTTCGCTAACCCAGCTACCTGGAATATAAGTACTATTAGCATTAGTTGATAAAATGATGATAGAATAGTTTGAATTGATAAAAAAAAGTTTGAATTTATAAGGATTTATAAGCATAAACTTTTCAATCGAACTGGAGGTAGTTGGAGAAATTGTTAGCAAGTGTAGCGTTATTTAAATAATGAATGTTTTGTTAATTTTATTGATCAAAAGAATAGGAGATATTGATTTCTTTCTAATAAATGTGAATATGTTTTAGAACCGTTGACTTCTTCATGAAATCCCTTATCATAGGGAAAGATAACTAAGATGTGACTTCAAGAACATTTTATTTATTTGCAATGATTATTATTATCCGACTCGTTACAGAAATGCAAGTTTGTTCAAAGATGGAATTTTGAATTTTCGTTTTCTAATTTTTAAAAGTGTTCAAGTCTGAAAGGGTATACCTTTTATTTTTGCTAAGAATTGGATATATCAAATTTATCCTACTTTTTTACTACAAAACTAAGGTAGCCGTATTTCAAGTTAAGAGAACGGTCTGATTCTCCTGATATAGCTGAATGATATACTTGCAATGATTTCTTCTTTATCTTTATTCATGAAATATTCTTGTGTTCGGTAAGTTCACTAATTTGATTTGTGAATTATTAACATACATGTATCAGTTGAAGATGTAATTTTAAAATATACAATAACAAGAAAAAGTCGTCGCCACGCGCCGAAAACCAGGTTTTCATTTAATACTTATACTTTTGTAAAGAAAATATCTGATATAAAGAAACTGAACTTCTTTTTTAGCATTAGTGACCTTGATCTTGATCACAGACTTCTGAGTAGAAATCCCGAGTTGCGTCTTGGTATCAGCTACCCAAAGAAAGTTTGGTGTCAATAGATCACAGCTAACCCAAGTAATAAGGAGAAACCTAAATTTTTATTTTTAGCAAAAATGACATATACATTTATCACAGACACCTGGGTATCAATCCTAAGTAGTGTCTTGATATAAGCTACCCTCAAACCAAGTTTGGTGTCAATAGGCCAAAGAAAACTCAAGCTATTGAGCAGAAACTGAATTTCTATTTTTAGCTACAGTGACCTTGAGCTTTATCACAGGCGCCTGGGTAGCAATCTCAAGCTGCATGTTGATATTAGATACCAACACTAAGTTCGGCGTAAATATACCAAAGCAAACTCAAGTTATCGAGGGAAAACTGAATTTCTATTTTTAGCAACAGTGACCTTGACCTTGATCGCAGATACCTGTGGCAATCCCAAGCTGTCCTTTGACATTAGCTACTCATATACTAAGTTTGGCATCCAGAGGTAAAAGCAAACTCAAGTTATTGAGAGTAAGCTGAATTTCTATATTTAGCAAGTGACCTTGACATTTATCACAGACACCTGGGTAACAATCGCAAGCTGCCTGTTGATATAAGCTACCCACAAACCAATCTAAGCGTCAACAGGCAATTTGGCATCAACAGATAACATTCACAAAATACTTAACAAAAAATCTAAGTAAAAAAGGGGCATAACTTTTGCAAAAAACAATCAAAACCCCTATGAAACTTGACCTGATAATTGGTACTGTGATGTCAAACAATTATGTAAAGTTTTAAAGTTATACCTTGAATGGTAACTGAGAAAAGACAACTTTCACAAAAAACTAAACACAATTTTTAAGTGAAAAAGGGGCATAACTTTGTCAAAATAAGTCAGGGATTATGAAACTTGTCCTCATAATTGGTATTCAGATGTCAGATAACTATGTTAAGTTTCAAAGTTGTACCTTAAACGGTTACTGAGAAAAACACAAATTTCACAAAAAACTTCACAAAATTTCTAAGTGAAAAAGGGGCATAACTTTGTCAAAATACAGTCAGGGATTATGAAACTTGTCCTGATAATTGATATTGATATGTCAGACAACTATGTTAAGTTTCAAAGTTGTACCTTGAACGGTTACTATAAAAAACACAACTTTAACAAAAAACTTCACAAAATTTGTAAGTGAAAAAGGGGCATAACTTTGTCAAAATACAGTCAGGGATTATGAAACTTGTCCTGATAATTGGTATTGATATGTCAGACAACTATGTTAAGTTTCAAAGTTGTACCTTGAACGGTTACTGAGAAAAACACAACTTTAACAAAAAACTTCACATTTAGCTTTCAAACATTAACTACATTCTTAGCTAAATACATTTCTTGACTAAAATCTAGGTGGCAATAAGTATTTCCCCCAAAATTCATTTTTGAAATTTTAGCCAGCTTTCGCCATTTGCAATGTTTGCGACCCTTTAAACCATCATTATCCCGTCATTTTATCATTATTGTACATGATAATGCGTCTGCAGTTCATGCACTCGCTAAGTTGTACCTTCACGTCATTTTAACCTTGCTCTACAAGTTTAAATCCTTTACTGGCGACCATGAGGCAGTCCATTCATTGAGACTATGCGCTTGTCTTAGAAGTATCGCGCTTTCCACTAAACAAATATCGCCAATTTCTCTCACACCCAAAAATTTAACAGGACAAGATGAAAACAAGAGGACTCAAATGTAAACATATCTTTAATTCAGTGAAGTGCTCATAAAGTTGCATACAATTTAACAAAAACTAGAACTGCTTTTGGGAAAAGCACATGTCTCCCACAAAGGCATCATCTTTGATGATGCACAGGATAAAACTGGTGAAGTGAATATAAAGATGGCAATTTATTAAAAGGGCATACGGAAGTTCTGTGCAATATTAGTCATAAACAATGTCACAAATTTTTGGAGGATCAGGAAAAACATAAGCGACAGCAAGTGAAGATTTTTTTTTTAAACAATTCAAGGGCCATAATCCTGAAGTGCCTCAAGCAATATCGATGACTTTATAGCCTGGTTAAGATATTATAGCCATCAACATTTTGATAAACTTTGATGAAGATACAATGAAAACTATCTGACTTTGAGAGATGAACCAGGTTAGTGACATGTTTAAAAGGCTAATTTCGGATAAATCAAAGGGCCATAAATCTGATATGCCTGGTGCAAAGTGGCTGGTTTTCGAACTTGGCCAAGATATTAAGGCCACACACATTATCATAATGTTAATTGAAAATCAGTTGATGAATATTTCAGTTACATAGCAGACAAGGCTTAAACAGCCAATTTTGGATAATTCAAGGGCCATAAATCCGACATGACTGGGGCAATACGGCTGGTTATCGAACTTGGCCGAGATATTATGGCCACAAACATTTTCATAAAGTATGGTGAAGATCAGATGATAACTGTTCAAGTTACAGAGTGGACAAGCCTCAAACAACTTATTTTTGATAATTCAAGGGCAATAATTCTGAGATTCCTTGGGCAATATGGCTGGTTATCGAACTTGATCGAGATATTATGGCCACTAACATTTTGATGAAGTTTGGTGATGATCCGATGAAAACTGTTTGACTTAGAGAGCGGACAAAAAAAAAAAAAAAAAAAAAAAGAATTTAACAGTATGCCATTCGGTCTCACTCAAGCACCTTTTAAGTTTCAAAATGACCAAAAGGGCCATAATTCTGAGATTCCTTGGGCAATATGGCTGGTTATCGAACTTGATCGAGATATTATGGCCACTAACATTTTGATGAAGTTTGGTGATGATCCGATGAAAACTGTTTGACTTAGAGAGCGGACAAGTGTGACAGACGGACGGATTTAACAGTATGCCATTCGGTCTCACTCAAGCACCTTTTAAGTTTCAAAATGACCAAAAGGGCCATAATTCTGAGATTCCTTGGGCAATATGGCTGGTTATCGAACTTGATCGAGATATTATGGCCACTAACATTTTGATGAAGTTTGGTGATGATCCGATGAAAACTGTTTGACTTAGAGAGCGGACAAGTGTGACAGACGGACGGACAGACAGACAGGAGCAAATCAAAATGTCTCCCACACCACTACGTGGTGGGAGACATAATTACAATTCATGGTGGCAGTGTGTGAATGGTGGAAGTGTTTATATAGTATTCATGGCAACTTTTTCATAAGGGCTCTAAACCCAAAATAGGTTTTAACATGTTTTAAGGCTTTGATAACTTACTCAATTGACTGCTTATACATATGATATGTCTGTTGACATTCTTAATGGGACAAATACAGCAATATGGTAACACAAAAAATGTACAAAAATGATCAGAATTCACTAGGAAAAAATCAGAAACAATCAACGTTGAATCTGAGCCTTGGTTTCAAGTTTATCTTTCTATTGCTGAAATATTTTCTATGAGATTTCTGCCTAAACTCTCAGATACAAGGTATGTATGGTATTTCCATTTTATTTTCAGCATACTATTGTAAACTATACCTATATGAGTTATACAACAACAGATTACTGTAACGTGTAACACCAAAAGATATATTTATTAATTTCATATCATATACTACTCAAAATTTGATAGGGATAGCTTTCCGTTTTATCCCGAATAACTGTCCCTTCCAAGTTTCAACCGCAGTTCAGCTTCAACAGTTTGCCGGCTTATTCTTTTTTTGGCACAAAGCTCATGTCAAATGAACAAATTTTCAGCAAATATTTTATCGTTTCAGCCATATGTAAGAAATAAACACAATATTTTAAGTGATCCTTATCAAATTTTGAGAAGTATATATAAGCATAAGACATGTAAGAAATTCATAAATTCTGGCACACAATAATGTTCAATTAAAAAACAAACTAATGATGAAGTGGCAAGAAAAAAGATGAAAATATTTTGTTTACAATATTTAAAAAAAAGTTCAGTTTGAGCACTAAACATTAAGTTATTTAAATATTCAATCCTTAGATGATGACACAGAAAGTTAGAGATATGAGTAATGTCTGCCTTAAATAGAACTCCCGAGATTCTAATGTCTTGTTCTTTTTGTTGAGTTATCTTCCCATTCGTATAAAAGTAATTCAGTTTGTTATCTACACAAGCTTATGATGGCACTCCATTTTTATCTCTCATGTTCTTGAATGCAGTTGCTGTCCAATCTAGCTGAACCATCAACCTCTCTAACCCTGAAAAATGTAACAGAAAACATTTTAGAAATTCCAGATCAGCTGGCACATCCATGCTATATGACAGGGAACCACATGTACCTTGGTAGTTTTTTGGTCAGAAATGACCTAATAGTGCTGATCCTGATCAAACAGCACAGATGTTCTGGCTGATCTGGATCTACCTAAACAAACCACCTACTATCTGTATACAGCATATTAGGAATATGTGCATAATTCAAGCACTGATGTTTGAACTGTAAGTGTTGTACTTGCATGCCATACATTGATTTGTCATGGTAACCAATTGTTTTGAAATCCCTCCATAATGATATCACTGACATAACTTTCACAGTGCACACAGACACACAAACATGCAAAAATGGACAAGATTAACACTCTCCTCGCATTTATAACTGCAAGGGAATAATTTAAAAATCAGTAGAACCCAAAAGCCACACCACAGTATGAATTGCAAAAGCTGATTTAAAATGGTCAATGGACTGAATGTAGATAAATATTATATCAAATAAATTGAAAATAGCTCGGACAGATAAAATGGGAAATTAATTTGAATAAGATATATAACCAGGGCCCAAGATCATAAAACTAAGTTTGGAGATCAGTCTCAAAACGCAAGCACCTGATTGGCTGAAATTTGAGACTGATCTCCTGATTTAGTTTTATGAGCTTTGGCACAGTCTTTCATGGGCCATACCTTTATCCATATGTTCATTGAGTGGTTTGCCATTCTCGTCTAGGGCCTTGTGCACTTCTGGTATACCAAATATGTTAGAAACGCTGATACAGCCTAACTCGCCTGTCATAGCACGTAACTGCATAGCTGCTCGCACACCTCCGTATATACCTGTATAACATCAGTGCTGAAGGTTATAATACTGAGTTTGGAAGCCAGTCTCAAATCTCATATATCTGATTGGCTGAAATGGCGACTGGTCACCATTTCAGCCAATCAGATGCTTGAGATTTGAGACTGGTTTCTATGCTCAGTTTTATAACCTTGGGCACTGAACATAAACATCTTTTTTCAAAATTCCTTAACTCTTTACTGTATACAGGTTTTATTGCATTTGCGACCAGTGTAGATCCTGATCAGCTGGCACTTCCCTGCTATCTGATCTGGATCTACATTTGTCACATCTTGGTCAGAAATAATCTAGTGAATCTGAAAGCAAATAGAGTACCGGTAGATCCTGATCAGATGGCAAGGCTGAGCCGGCTGATCTGGATCTACACTGGTTGCCAAGCAGGTGATAACAGCTATCCTATGGAGTAAAGAGTAAATAGATCTACTAAAAGTAATTTACCCTTCATGTGCTAAGTACATCATCAGGTAAGTACAGCATATCCTTTTTTAACTTCTGTTGTTTTTTTGGTACATATTTATGCATACGAGAATACTTAAGCTGGGAAAATATGTAATTTCATCATAGGTTTTAACTAGAAATGTGTCCATAGGACACGGATGCCCCCGCTATGCATCGTTTTCAGATACTAAAGTGCAATGATGGGAATAATAGCATTTCATAGACAGTGATGTTCGAGTAATTATAAGAATATGCATAAACTTGATGATCAAGGGAATTATTTGTATTTGTGGCACTGTTGTCTTCTCATTACGGAAATGTCTGTGAAGAAGTTGGTGGTAATGCAATGCAATGTCATAGTGAACATTTGTGCCAAGTTATTTTGAAATCCCTTCCTTCATAAAGAAGTTATAGCCCAAACAAGTAAATTCAAGTTTTAGTTAAACTGTGACCTTGACCTTGGACTTACAGGCATGGGTAATGTACGCAACACACCACCTTGTCATGGTGAACATTTGTGCCAAGTTATTTTGAAAACCCTCCATTCAAAAGAGTTATAGCCCGGACAAGGAAATTCTATTTTTAGTAACAGTGACCTTGACCTTGGACCTACAGGCATGGACATGGTACAAGACTCACCACCTTGTCATGGTGAACATTTCTGCCAAGTTATTTTGAAATTACTCTATTCCTAACGTAGTTACAACCCTGACAAGAAAATTCTATTTTAGTAACAGTGACCTTGACCTTGGACGTACAGGCATGGGAATGGTATGGGACACACCATCTTGTTATGATGAACATTTGCGTCAAGTTATTTTGAAATCAATCTATTCCTAACAAAGTTACAGCCCGGACAAGAGAATTCTATTTTTAGTAACAGTGACCTTGACCTACAGGCATGGGCATGATACGCGATACACCGCCCTTTCATGGTTAACACTTGTGTCAAGTTATTTTAAAATCCCTCCATTTATAATGAAGTTAAAGCCCAGACAAGAAAATTCTATTTTTAGTAACAGTGACCTTGACCTTGGACCTTCAGGCTTGGGTATTGTGCGGACACACTGCCTTGTCATAGTGAACATTTGAACAAAGTTATTTTGAAATCCCTCTATTCATAACAAAGTAACAGCCGGGACAAGAGAATTCTATTTTTAGTAACAGTGACCTTGACCTTTGACCGACAGGCATGGGCATGGTACGCGACACATCGCCCTGTCATGGTTAACATTTGTGCCAAGTTATTTTGAAATCCCTCCATTCATAACAAAGTAACAGCCCGGACAAGAAAATTCTATTTTTAGTAACAGTGACATTGACCTTCCACCTAATGGCTTGGGCATGTACGTGACATACCGTCTTGATATGGTGAACAATTATACCAAGTTATTCAAAAATCCAATAAGAAATAACAAAGTTACAGAGCGGACAAGATTTTGCAAGAAAATTCTATTTTTAGTAACAGTGACCTTGACCTTGGACCAACCGGCATGGTATTGTCACGACACACCGCCTTGTTATGGTGAACATTTGTGCCAAGTTATTTTGAAATCCCTCCATTCCAAACAAAGTTAAGGGCAAAGTGTATATTTTTCTTAACACAAAATGTAAGTGAAAAAGGGGCAATTTTTGAAAAATATTGGAAGCAGGGTTATGGGTCTTGTTGGTTATGATGTAGATTTTGATGGTGAAAATATATTTCAAGTTTCAAGGCAGTATCTCAAGTAGTTTTAAAGTTATGGGAAAAATGCATATTTTGCTTAACACAAAATATAAGAAACAAGATATATTCCTATTAAAACTAATGTAAATGGAAGTATCAAAGGGCCATAACTTCTGAACGGAACATGTAAGAGCAAAACCCCACCTCTATGCACAACAACATATCAGGCCAAGCATTGCGGTAAAGTTTCATCAAATTCCCAGCAGAGGTGTAGGAGGAGTTGCGTTCATGAAATATACTCCTATTAAAACTAATGTAAATGAAGTATCAAAGGGCCATAACTTCTGAACGGAACATGTAAGAGCGAAACCCCACCTTCATGCACAACAAAATATCAGGCCAAGCATTGCGGTCAAGTTTCATTGAATTCCCACCAGTAGTGTAGGAGGAGTTGCGTTCACGAGATATGCTCCTATTAAAACTAATGTAAATAGAAGTATCAAAGGGCCATAACTTCTGAACGGAACATGTAAGAGCAAAACCCCACCTTTATGCACAACAACATATCAGGCCAAGCATTGTGGTCAAGTTTCATTAAATTCCCACCAGTAGTGTAGGAGGAGTTGCGTTCACGAGATATACTCCTATTAAAACTAATGTAAATGGAAGTATCAAAGGGCCATAACTTCTGAACGGAACATGTAAGAGCGAAACCCCACCTTCATGCACAACTACACATCAGGCCAAGCATTGTGGTCAAGTTTCATTAAATTCCCACCAGTAGTGTAGGAGGAGTTGCGTTCACGAGAATATCGGACGGACGGACGGACAGACGGACGGAGGGACGGACGGTCAGGAGCAACTCTTAATGCCCGTCGCCATTTCATGGCGGGGGCATAAAAATGAAACAGAGTTTTGAGCACAGAGTTTGATCTCAAGTTTTATAACCTTGGACATGTTGGACCTAGGTCTAAATATCGTTAACATTCTTATGTGTAATCTTCAACTCGACATACCTGGTGAGTATGTAATAATCCCGCTTGGTCTCCAAGCAAAACTGCTTCCTGGGAAGTGGTCCAGCAGGTTGGCAAGAGCCGGAGGTATACAGTGGTTATATTCACACGATATCAGTAAAAACCCGTCGGCTGCTTTCAACTTCTCATTGGCCTGAAAGAGGATTTTAATTAAAAACAAGACATGTAAACAAAGCTGCAACTACCAGTACAAGCTCTTAACTCTTTCCTCCATATATACATAGGTGTCATGGGCGAACAGTGTAGATCCAGTTAAGTCATCTGATCACGATCTGCACTGTTGTTTTTTTTCAATTTATTATGTTATTTTTAACAAAACTGCAAACAGTACAGATCCTGATCAAATGGATGTGCCAGCTGATCTAAATTTACTCAGCACATGCAATAAAAGACCTTTTAATGAAGTAAAGGATTAAAGTTTTCCAGGAGTAGGTAAGTAGCAATGTCCTTAAATATTATTAGAAAAAAGGGTGATTTGATGGTCATTATTGAAGTAGTGGTCTTGCCATGGGTTTTTATTTTGGTATTCTATTGTACAATGCACTT